>JAPYYV010010976.1:0-14147 GCA_030522625.1 Copidosoma aretas | reverse complement strand
TTTTTTAATATATTTTTACACTTTTTCCCACCCCGTAGCGGAAGGAAAAAACACACACGATCGTACTCCCGCGGTGTATACGAATTTCCCCCTTGGCCTCCTCCAGCGGCACCAACGAGTACGCGAAAATCCGTCTGACAGGCGGTGAAAATAAAAAGTTTGTCCTCGAGAGCCGGGACAGCCATCGGGGGATCAGCGTATTGATTTCAAGCGAGAATAGAAGAACACCGGGGGCCGTCGCGCGCGACTCGAGGGGGGGATGGAGCGGATCTGACGCGCCTACCGTCCTCCGCACCATGCACGCGCGATACACCCGCTGGAATTTATCATAATCGCGAAAATCCCACCGCCACCTGTGGTCCGGCCGAGGCGGATTTAACGGACGGCGCGCGATAAATGCAGTGCCGTTTCGCTTGTTGCCCGGGGGACCGAGATCGCGGCGGATCACACGCACACGGCCCTGTCCCGCTCCGAGGACTCTTTTCGTCCCGAGAGATCCAATTTTCCAAAGTGCGGCGCAGAAGCTGGTTCGTTGGGGCGGGGTCAAAGTCGCGCGTTTCCGCCGTGTTCGGCTCTGCACGCTGTAACGCTGCAATGCCAGTTGGAATCGTCGGAAATTACGCATAGGAAACGTGCCCGCGAACGGCGCTGAAAGGAAAGGGGACGAGGGCTACAAAGGGCTTGCTGTATTACGCAGTTGCAGCTCCGAAAGAGACGGCGGACGTGTTGAAAACGGGTCGGGTTTTCGAGAGGCCATTGTTCGCGGTCGCATGTGTGTATATATACGTGTAGAACCCATGATGCTGCTGACAGTGAGGGATGAGAGATGCGAGGGAGAGCGCACGAAAGAGGAGGGCAGCAAATCATCCAAGGCAGCTTCGATCCCTTGGCGTTACGGTTTATACTGTTCCGATCTATCAGTAAATTATGGTCGAGTGTGGCCGGTTGGAGCGCGACTCTGGATGATCACATCATATGCGTCCACTGCACGTTCATCGTCCTTATCTTTGCAGTGGTAAGAGTAATCGTCAGACGATGCGTCTGCGTTTTGCAAGCCGGTGATGTATCCGAGGAGTCATCGTTTACCAAAGATCTATATATATATTTGATTCCCCATACCCGAGCGATCGTAGGACATCAGTCACGATGATTGAACAATGCGTGTTTAACTGAATAATGCAAAGGACACGACGTTCAGTTTCAAAAGTGATGATGATTCATCTTTCATCGACAGACATTGAGCATCTCCTGTCTGCTTTTGCACAGGTCTGAGGATCGGAAAGCAAAATCGATCAACTTTTTCTGCTACGCTGTTAATGACCGTCGAGATTCGAAGACAGCTTCATTTGCTCTGATTTAATTTAAATTCGGAAAGTCTTTCGACTCGTATTACTTTCGTTTTCATCGACCTACAGGGTAGGTAAAAAAAAAACATGTGAAAATAGAAGTTGGATTCTAACCGACGGAAATCTTAATTTTTCTACAACCCTCTGTATACACAAGAGCCGCGAGCCATCAAACGGTTGGTAAACGAAACGCATCCATTTGCCAACGCTCATCTTTTACGGCCAATCGTAAAGCCTTGAGGCTCCCTCGCCCGCGCTGCTCGAGACGCGCGGACCGCGACACAATACAATCGAAGCTCGGTATCGAAAAATGGATAACTTTATCCGTGTATATACAATAGCAGACTAACGTGGTAGATATGCTGAATTACGGCCTTTGGCCAATTAATACAACGGTGGAGCCGATTTCGATCCCCCACAGAGGATTGTCACCCGCGATCACGGAGACCTAATTCACAGCGACTGGATATAAACGGCCGTCGGACGTGTAAAACCGCGGGGACAATTATCATCCCGCCTCCCTTTTTCCCGATCAGCGCGCGCGGCGCGACGATTATCCAGGCCGTGCAACCGATGGCGAGTCAATTATCTCGAGTGTAATCGAAAGAGCCATCCACCATCAGCGGCGGCGGCGGCGTGACACGTGCCAGCAGTCCACAGCTGCTGCGCAGTGTGTGTATCCCGTTTAGTTCGCCACGTGCGTATGCAGCTGGAAGACCGTGTGCCCTGTCGATATAGAAGCACGCGGTGGCTGAGCTTCGAAGAAAAGAAACAAAAAACATTTGATCCTGAAGATCAAGATTGCATGTATATTACATACGTGCCTCCAACACCCCCACACGCAGCGTCGATTCTGCGCGGAAACGCGCTCTCGGAGCACAGCTGGCAGCAGCATCAGCCTAATGCGAAATCGATTTCGAATCCAAGAGCGCACACGCATCCCTCTCGCCCCTCCCCCCCCCCCCCTCCCGCAGCTGTTGCGCGCCATTGGCCTTCGCCGCTCTACCGTTTCTTCCCCCCCTTTTTTCTTCGCCATTCCGGCCGAACAACATCAGGAGCGTCGAGTGCGGGGCTCGCTCTTTCTCGTCGACGTTGTCATTGTGGTCGTGGACCGAGACGAGAGCGGATAAGCGAGGAGGACTCGATATTTGTGTCATTCGTTCAAGGGCTCGCCTTGGAGGAAGGGGGGTCACAGTTATGTTGGAGGGACAGCATCAGCAGTGGCCAACAACTACCCGCTGTACGTATATGCACCCTCTGCTCTCGATTCACGAGTAATAATTGTCGCGCCAGCGGAGAGAGAAACCCCGTACTACTATCCCCGTCTCCATCTTCATGTTGTTCCCAACCAAAAGAGAGCCGAGAAATTAATATCTCCCCCCCTCCCTCCCCAGTGGGTCGAGTCCTCCCGCCACCCCTTTACGGTGGTGTGTTATTACTTTCCCTGGGAGATCGGAGCTCAGCTCTACGGGGTGCACGGGGGGGGGGAGGGAACCGCGCGTCCCTGAGGACCCCAGTCAGACGGCAGCAGCAACAGCAGAGACAAGAGCTGATGCCCCCCCCCCCTTCCTATCCGGAGATATATATATACCGGTCATGCATTAGCTGGCCCCGGGCAGTGTTCGCCCGCGGCTCGCCTTGGCTCTTCAAAAGATGAAGCCTCGCCCCGCCGGCTCGTTTGTATCAATAGTCGCGCGAAATGCCGGGACACGCGCGCGCGTGGCTTGGCTCTCTGGGGAGGGGGCGGTGCTAATTGCGAGTGATGGTGATGAAGGTTAATGCGGTTTCGCCTGTAAGTTTGTTGGGAGAGGGAGGGGGGGGGGGCTTTTTGTTTTGAGGAGCTGGGAGGGGCTTATCGATTGCTCGTTGACTGAGTAATATAAGGCCGTGACTTCGTTTTTAGCGGTATCAAATGCCGAGAGGCTGCTGCTGCTGTTCTGTATAGGTATATCCGGAGTGAACGAGGTCGGGTGTGGGAGAGATTTCGCGAGATTGCGCGGTGTGTTTTCATTTTTACGCTGTGGCGTCCTGATTGTTGACTGTTTTACAAACCCTGAGGCGTAAAGTAGGTGTATCGTTTTCGGTGCCGTGATGTATGCATGTACTCTGTTTTAAGAAATAGGCATGTGTCTGACCGAATGTGGATGTTACTACTGAAACTTTAGATTGATCATTTTTCATTATTTCCTTCACTTAACGAGTGCAAAATAATAACGCGTGCAAATAGAGCTAGTCAAATACAGAAAATGGACAAACCAACTGCGAATGACCCACTGTGATATGATAATAGTGGTGGATGCAGGTGGACGCGGGAATTGATAACGCAATTGAAAGCCGAAACTTCGAAGCAAAACAAACTACGCAAATATCACGCGAATACAATGTACACCGTAGCGGACACGGCAACTCGGCTCCACGATGTATACTGTACTATTTTCATTTAAATTATAGAGGTCACTTGGAGCGTTGTGGTAAAATATATATGTTGAGGTAATAATCCACGCCCTGAAATAGACTACGATTTTTTGTTTTCTTGCGAATACTCATTTATAATACTAAAATTGCCTCACTGCGTGCGAAACGATCCATTTCCCTTTACAATTAGCTTATCGCAGGAAATAAATAGAAATGTATCGAGCTGTCGTTTGAAAGCCAAACTATCCGTCCCATTTGTTCCCCAAAGATCGGAGTCGAACTTTTTGTCCCAGACCCCAATGAAGATGCACATAAGGATTGGAATATATCCCACCGAGACTTTGTTTCTCGAGCGACATGGCTAAACATTTTCCCGCAACTCTCATATTCGCCGATAAACAACAAAAGAAAAAAATCCTACAACGCTCAAACAAGAATCAGTTTCCCCAACAGGTGTACCCGCTCAAGTGGACTCTGCGCGCGTACGTACCTATACTATAGATATAACGCACGCACTCTCTCGCAACAGCTGAATTCCAATTACTCGCCGTCGATTCGCTCTCCGCGAGAGCTCGAGAGTTAGTCCCGCGCGGCCACCTACATACACACACACACACACACACCCGCGCGCATACCCCAAGCCACTCCATTACGCTCGAAATTGCCGCTCGATCTCTACATCCGGCAAACAGGCGCGTCGGCGCGGCTGCTGCGCTCCCATGTATATACCCGTGTGCGTGTATGCCACGGGGCGAAACAGCCTGCCGCCGCAAACGTCGCGCGTGGCACGGGGGGTTGGGGGACGGGGGGAGATTCCGATAGCTCGCTTCGTTCGATACAAATTGTTTCTCCCTCTTTTTTTTCCACCAAGGACAAATTCTCAAGGCAAGCGCTTTTCGCTCGTCCAAAAGTTTTCTTTCCAACCGAACCCATCCGCACCGCGGCCGAACGGCGGCGAAACCCTTTCGAAGATCCGCGACGACTCATTTCGCAATTAAAACGAGCGCGCGCGCCAACAAAACGCGGCCTTGGCTGGGATCGCCTCCTTGACCCGTATCGCGGGAAAAATCTTAAGTATTCGTGCGGGCCGCGCTGAAAGCGTCGTCTTTCCCCCGGAGGCGTTTGTGCGGGCGCCCGGAGCTTTTCAGCCAAAGCCGCGCGCGAGTTGCGAGCACAGGAGTGGGCGGGTTGCAGGGACGACTCGACGGCCCGTGATTCGACGAGACCGTGTCGACGGCCCTCTCGGCTGCCGTCCGTCGAATCCGCGATTCTCGCCGTGGCCGCGCGTCGCGTTCGCAGAGCGAGGGAGGCCGGTCGCGGTCTCGAGCGAAGGGCTGCGTAATGCTAGGCGGGATCACGGCCGCGCGATCGGTTTTTCAACGGGGCCGTCCATCGCGATAAAGCGTAAGACGGATCGCGGCGAATTCGCGGGGGAGCTCGTTTCGGAGGCTCGCGAGCTAGGGGAGTTCACCGGCTCGTTGGAACTCGTGTGTGGATTTTTTTCTCTTCTCGATTCTCCATCAAACGAGCGTTCCAAAGAACCGAAAAATAAAAGCCGGGGGTAGAACGTTTCATTCCACCGTACAGACCTCTCGGCAGCAGTTCTTCGCGGAAAGAGCACTCGAAAAGATTACTTGGGAAAAGGCGAACTCCATCGGAGAGATCGAGGGCTGGGCAGCTTTTTGCCGGGCTCTCTCGCCGAGTAGGACATAGGTACTGGTGGAGCGGCGAATTAATTTTTACACGGGATTTCGCTGTTTTTACGTCGAAATCGCTTGCAGGGCAATTTTAGTATGGGCTACCGTATGAATATGTTCGAGCGTGTACGTAGCTGCATGAAGATTCGTCCTCGACTGCGGTCGTAAATATGTGAGAATCGTAAAAGGAGATGGGGTATGGAGCTTAGGTCGTAGGGTATCGTAAAATTATGCCAGGCAGGGGGCCTCGAGATGCTCTGAAATTTGCTTCGGATTCAATAAACCAGATTTATAGGGTAAATTTACGGCAAACGGTGCTATACTTTGAGCTTAGGGTTGTTGTTGACACTGTTACTGTGATTATTACAGTTACAAAGTATTCAGCATCGTAAAAAGAGGTGTTACAACAAAAATAAATATTACCGGTCCAACTAAATGTACACACGTACTCACTGTAAACAAAAGTATGCTAAAGTACATGTAAGCTGTGTAAAAGTAACTGAATCAGTAGATTATCGACTAATTCATCAGCACCACTGAACCAAACAATTTTTCATTTTCAAACGATCTGCAGAGATAAGCTATAGAGTACAAAATACTTGTCACTTATCGAACAATCTTGCTATATTTTACAAGCTGTAATCTTGGCGCATGATTTTTTCTATGAAATATTTACAACTCAGCGGAGCTGATTAAATAATTTACCATGGTTTGGTCTGGAAAAACTTCTTTGATTTACAGTAGTTCAGTAATTAATAATACCAATTATAAAAAAATTTCTGATCCCTTAGTATGTTACAACAAGTAATATTCGTATTTTTATCAATTCCATCGTGGAAGTAATACTCACTTGGTTTCTTCTTTTCAGGTACGTTCACAATCATACTACCTACAACTCCAATAAAGCTAGCCCAGCGAGGTATGTACCCTTAAAAAATTTAATGACCGTAAAAACTGTTAAACGCGAGCTGTAAAATCTACGTATTTAAAAAAAAAATACAAAACAAACAGAAAAACATTTTTTCCGCTCTCGTACCTCGCGAATTCACGACGAAATTCTTCATGTGCGATGTAGCCAGGAAAAAATGATAAAAATGATAAAAATGATAAAAATAGCACCAGACAACTGCGAGAACTCCGATAGTCCATGCTTACACTTCTATACTTGTATTTTTCAACGACCATTCTAAAAAAGGGGAAAAAAGGAAAACCTTTCAGCAGTGCAAACAAAATAGCACATTTGAAACAAAAATATTGAAAAAAAAAATCTCTCAACGCGGTCCTCATCACTGCACCGAAGCAAAAAATAAAAGTCTATAGCGCTGGCGAAGGGGTGGCGTGAAGTATAATAGCCCCGCGGCGGAGCGGCGATCTTTTTTCTCGTCCATTTAGCGCGAAATCCGCCCGAGAACGACGAGCGCGAAAACGGGAACAACCGAGCTCGCTTGAGCGCTAAGTGCGCAAAAAGTCATTGACACGAATGCGCCGCTCTTCGTGGATGTTGTACGTATAGACGTATACCATCGCCACCCGGCGGAGAGTCCGTCGATTTTTCGCCGGTTCTCCAGCCTGCCGGATTGAATTGCAGATGTACACGGTGCATCGCGCTATTGTCCCGCGTCGGATGAGGCATTTCGAAATCGTTATAAATTTTAATTGCAAAACGCAACAGTAAATCCATTTTTTTAAGTATAAAAAATGTAAAAAAATTTGTAATGATACGCTGCTGTTGATGAACTAAAAAATATAATATGTTGTTTACATTGTTGATAAATGTGGGAATCGCTCAACTTTTCAAGTGCACAATAATTGGCAACCCCCAATTTTATCAATCACATGTTGACGAACAATCACTTTATACTTTTCAGTTAGTATCCTTTCAATTTATTTCATTCAGTCGTAATTTTCATCGAACAGTGTACTGGTATGCCTGTAAAACTGAGTAGAATCAGTCGAGTGAGGTTAGACGAGCTATCTACTAGAATCAGACATGAGACACAATTATGTAAAAACAGTCAAGTTAGGTAAGACGAGTCATCGACTATTATGGGGACAGACAAAACTGTGTAGAAACGGTCGAGTTAGGTAAGACGAACCATCGACTATTATGGGTAGATTGGACAAAAGTGAGTTGAAACAGTCAAGTGAGGTAAGACGAGCCCTCGACAAGCATCAGACATAAAACAGAATCAAGTAGAAACGGTCGTGTTAGGCAGGACTGGCCATTGATGAGCATCATAGATATTGAGCAAAACTAAGTAGAAGCGCTCGAGTGAAGTAAGACGAGCCATCGACTGTTAGACAAAACAAAGTAAGAACGGTCAAGTTAGGTAAGACGAGCCACCAAAGGGTGAACACGTATTTGACCAGGCCTATCTATTTTCGACTATTCTTTACTTCTTTATCTGCAGTCACAAAATAAAAAAAGCAGCTTAGTGCATTCCTGTCAAAAAACAATTTTTCAGTAGTCAATCTTGAGATTAGTTGAAAAAATGCATTGCAAAATTCCAATCAGCTCGGCACTGGAGTAATGACTGACAGGAATCGAGGTTAAATAAAAGCTTACAATAACAAGAAGCCAGCACCTACGAATTTAACCCACGAAACGTATTACCCGCAGCAGAAAAGAAGTTTACCCTCGAAATTTATCCAAAGCTGCGAATGCCCGAGCTTATTTCCCTGTCGAACTTTTATCACGCAAACGTCGCGAGCACACGCGCGCATTGTCCTCCGCGTCTCGCCCTCGCTTGTATAGAACACAACAGGAAAAGACGCGCGTCTGTCGCGCGCGTGTAAGGATTGCCGCCGTCGTCGTCGTCGATGCGCCAGGGACAGAGAAGAAAAAAGGGTTAGGGTAAAAAAAAAAAAAAAACGGACAAAGGGAGAACAACAAAACACCCGAGTCACCGCTCTCGTCTTCCATTCTCCCTCCCTCCCCGGATCCCCCTATTTTCCCAGGAATGGAATTCACCGTCGACGGGCGACTCGGTTCTTTTATTCGCCCTAGCCGAGCTTCGCTTTGAGCCGTGCGCGCTAGCTCCGCCGTTCGTCCTGTCGGGACTCGATGCCAGGCCCGGGACTATTTATTCGAAAATAATAGAATTCGATTCGCCAGACGCGCGCGCGTGCCGACGAAGAGAGAGAGAGAGGGGGGGAGGGGGGATTCCGCAGTCTGCTCCGCATTTTTTATGCAAGTTATTGCGAGCGTTGAAGAAAATCCGAGAAATTCGCTCGGCGGGGGGAGAAATCGGAAAAATCCGGCTGAAAGGCGGCTCGGAGTACGTATGATACACAATGTACGTGTATTATGTACAGTAATCGGATCGGCTCGTAATTTATTTCCGAGTGGCACCCTTTCGCCGACGCGAATACGTAGTACAAGGGCGCGCAACTTTTTTCATCAGACGGTCGGACCGGCATTACAATCGCACGCATAAAGCCCCTCGTCTGTCGAACAACTCCAATAAACAGGGCGAAACTGTGCTCATAAATAAGCACTCGACGGCCGGACGGAGAAAAAAATTACTAAAGGCACGTGCGGAACGTATATATATATATATATATATATATATATATATATACTCTGTGCGTTGACCGATGAGCTGCCTACCGTACCTCTGACGGACACCCAACGAGAGTTTCCTCGACGACGACGACGACTACAATCTTCGCGTGAACAGCTGTCGACTATCGACCCGTACGTGATGTCGTGGGTCGGGAAGGGAACGCCAGCAGGCGAGGTCCCCAGCAGCCCGTCCTCATCCTTGGAATTTTCTCCGCCGGAGGATTCTGCGTGATGGAGGAGGATCGAGTGGATTATGTACCAACTATAACTGCGGGAACTAGTTACAGGTACCCCTTCGGCACTCGTGTTCAAACTGCACGTAGTGGGTAGATATTGGTATACGGGGATACCGGGTAACGCTCGCAGGCGTATTGGGCGCGCTTGCCGGAGTTACTGCATCTTCCCCGTCGTCTTCGGGGCTCTCGGAGCTGGTATATGGTCCTCGCAGCTGATGGCAAGTTTCCCAATTACAGGACCATTAGTGGTGTACATATACTACAGTCCACGGACGTACAGGAAAAATGTCCATCCTACGAGTTCAACTTACAGATTACCTGCGGATTATTATTCATATCTATGATGGAGCAAAAAACTAAACTAAAAATACAGAATGCGTCGAAACGCACCACGAGCGTCACCAAAAGCTTTTTGAAATGCAGGTAGTGTAAATTCCATCAACGGAGACCCCCTACGATCATTCGTCATCGCAGCGTGAAAAACCGTAGAATCACGTATGTGTAAAAAAAAGAAAAAGACGCCAACACCAGAGTCTCCGAGACGATCGCGCGGCCAAGAATAGAAGGGGTGCGCGCGAGGAAAAATGACAAGTCCCCTGCAAACAAACCCACGCGCGCGAACCCAAGAACGTCGTCTCTTCCGCTGATGATTTATCGCCCTGCCGGGCTATTTCCCAAATTAGGTGGGCGCTCGCGACTCTTTTCTCGCCATATATGTATGTATATACGATATAGTATACTCACACGTGACACAGCGCAGTCACGTCCGTGCCACGACCCGCCCCTCTGCATCCATCTCTCTCCGGATCTGGGCGATTTATGCGCCAGCTTTTTCCCCGTCCTCCCCCGGCCACTCCTGATTTTATTGCCCGCGCGTAAAACTCCGGCGACGGTTTCATCGCCCGGGCTATACAGTTTGGATCATCGTTGGCGTTCTCTCCTTTTTTTTCCTTTCCCCACCCGGCCCCTAATCGAGGACCAGTACGGTTCTTTTCTCTTTTTCGCTTTAACCGAGCCACATTAGCTTTTTCTCCGAAAGAACGAAAAAATGGGTTTTTCCCCGCCAACGAGCCGCTCCTCCCCCCGGCCGCGGGAGCATCTGTTGCGCTCGAAAGTTCGCGCGAGGGTCGGCCCGGAAATTCCCCTCTCGGTGGCTACTGCATCATACACTATGCATGCAGAGAGCCGTAGGGTAGTAAAAGCTTGGGGGGTTAATCCGGGTGATTTGACCACAGGGAAGGAGGAGCAGCTCCATCGGCGGCGGTGTGTACGATGGTTCCGGGGGCGGATCTTTGGGCGCTCAGCCTTGCACGGGGCCGAGTCACGATTCAGCTTCATCGCGCTAATTTATTTTCCGTCGGATCTATTTGTACCGTTGGTCGGCCCGCGCTTGGGAAAAAAACACCGTAAGGGCGAGCGGGAAGCACGAAACACGGACGATTGATTTTTACGACGACGACGGAATACGGGACAGCGTGTACGCATGTACATACCCGGGGGATCGGGAAGCGCAGAGTCGTATGTACCGCGCGGGGTGCGCATTATTCACCCTGGATAGCGGCGGTGGTTGTCGTTACGCACCCTCTCTCATCGATACGCATCTGCGGAGCACGTGGGCGGGCAAAGTTCGTCCACCCTGGCCGTGGTATCGCCGATCTACATCGCCCACCCGATACTCTCTCCGTGAGTATTATTGGCGGAGCGGATGGGAAAGGTATGGAGCTCGGGGGGCCTCGGGCGACGACGATAAGGCCAGGACACCGCACGGCGAGACGGGGGAGAAGAAAAAAAAAAAGAAAAAAGAAAAAAAGAAAAAAAAAAAAAGGGGGGGCATTGGAAAACTTGCGACGAGCCCGGTACTCTTGCACCGCCATCGGTGGCCTTGCTCGGCTCCTGCCTCTCCGACGCGGGGGGGGATTGATTTTTTTACAGTTTTGTTTTTCTGCACGGACCGTTTGGTTTTTATGGAGACGCGTCCGAGATTAGGGGGCTAATGTGGCGCGAGGATGCGTGAAGGATGTGTGACGGCCGGGGATCGGATGCCGCCGAGCGTTGATGGAAAAGTTTGCGAGGGATTCGAGTGTTTTTCTCTCGCCGCCGCCACCGCCTCCGCCTACATCGTACATTTGTACGGGGATTCGGGGCTGGGGCTGCAGTTGTTTGCGCGGATTGATGAGGGGATGCGTTGTATCTATTGGGAAAATAATATTTCCGAAAAAGTTTGAGCGACCAAAGTCTTTCTATTTGGTGTGTATTGTTGGTTGGGACTTATCGCGCGGCTTATTGATTGGCGAGTTCTTTAAGTATAGTACTGTTGACGAGTTTATAGAATAACACGAATAATATCTGAAGTTTCTGTATTTTGTTTGGTAAATTGTAATTCCATAAAATCTGGTTATAATAACAATCGTCAACATCGTTCGTAAAGGTTTCAATACCGCGTTTTTCATGATGTTTTTGGCTCTCTAGTGTCTCGTGTGTATCAATCGTGCCTTACATGTGATACCGTAGTATGGCTTTACATAAGTGCTGCTGCGGATTTAAAAATAATGGGATGAAACAATCAGAAATAAGGTAGCACTTTGCGCACATTTTGTGGAAAAACATTTTATGAATGTTCACGGATCTACAAAAAACAAGATCCGGACAGTTGGAATCTTGTATTGAAATACATTTTTTTAAAACTGGATCGTCTGTCAGGTATGGATAACAAAAAATATATTGACCACGTATATTTTCTCTTTTCATGCACACAAACAATGACGGAGATAGAGCACACAATTATTCAGAAGTGGATAGGGCTTATTTCGTCAGAAGAACAGTATACATTACTCCTCTGACGTCATCGACCTCCCCTACTTCTGGACTTTTATGTCCGACTCTACCTCTGATATTTATTGTTTGCATGAAAAAAGAAAATAAACGTGATGATCAATAATTTACAATAATCTACCTGACAACCGTCATAGATTTTTTCGAGGATTACTATATTGTATAGGTAAAATGTAAGGTAAATGTTTGCAAAAGGCAAAAATTGTTTAACAAAATTTTATTTTCCGATTTACTTTTATATTTTCTATCAATCATGACACATGAAAAAAAACACATGTATCCACGCAATGAAAGTCCGATTATCAGATGAAACTGAATTTATTGGATCAGCAGTCGACTGATAATATAACGAGCTCTTTTCAGTTACAACCAATATAATTTGCATACATTCCTTTATGTATTTTGAAAGCTTTTTGTCATGCTGAATCGTATTGCCCAGATTACGAGATTATGCACGAAAGAAGAAACAGAAGCCGTCAACTGGATAAAATACCACGGTAAAGTATGGCTCGAGCAATCACAACAAATCGCGGCGAATCCGCCTGGAAATTCTGTGAGAAAACAAAACACCGTTGTCCTCTCGTTTTACCCAACCCGTAAAGTTATCGTACGACACGTGGAACGACACTCGGGAATTCGAAACTTTTTTTTTTTTTTTCATGAAATCCTTCTCCTATGATCTTTTATAAAATTATTCCATCAGCACCACCGACCTACGAACCACACGGCAGGTACGTTATTCGCCGGGGAACGCATCGAACCCGCATCCGGCCGAACTTTGGATGGAGCAAACAAAACAGCCCCCCCGGGTGATTAACGACAGCGTCGGGGAAGAAAAACAAGCCGAAATCGGACCGTATCTCTCGCCGTTCATCCACTTTTCGGGGAAAAAACATCGCGCGCACCTCGGCGACTAAACGCCCGTCGGCGTTTATATCCGCCCGTTACAGCGGAGGTGCGCGTGAATCAAAGCGTGACGTCAGCGGGCGGTTACGGTGGAAAGTGAAAAATCGAGCAGACTCGGAGAAACTCGATTGCCCGCCCTCCTTCCACCCGGAATTCTCCCGTTCGGAGCCCGACGCGGGTTCCGCATTTTATTCTGCGGTTCGCGCCGTTCGCGTACCCAGTCCTCCCACCGTTCCGCGGACAAAAATTCATCCCGCCCCCGCTCGAATCGCTCCTCTATACACCCGCGACGGGGATGATAATATTGTCTCCCTCCAGCGTGAGAGAGAGAGCACCGGCGGAAAATTATACGGGGGGGGGGGTATACACATCGTTGTTTGTTAATAATTGAATTCCAGGGGAGCGGAAGGAACTCTCGGGCGGCGCCAGAAATTTTAATAATCCTCGTCCGGCGCGTGGATTCTCCGCGGCGTTTCGAATAATATAAGGTGTACGCGATATCAGGAGGGGGCGAAACAAATTTAAACGAGACGGGAGATTGAAGCGAGGGAAGACGAACGAGGGGTATGCGTATGGTATAATAAGAAGGGGGGACGAATTAAAAGTTGTCTGCTGGCGAGCGCGGAGAAATGAGAGCAGCGCCGTGGCAATACATGTAGCACGCGTCTATATCCAGGTCGTTTGCGGGAGTTTGCGCAATATTTCCCGATAAGCGGAATTAATCGTGTCGCGACGTTGTTGGCGACGTTTTAAACGGAGGAAGAGGGGGGTGGTTTTTTTGCCCCGAAATGACACGGCGCTCGGTTAATTTACGACGGTGCAAACTGCTCCAATTACCCCGGCCGGTCCTTTGGAACAGACGCACAACTCCGAGGAAAAAACAATGGACGGGAAACGAGCCAGGGTATACACGCGGTTCGCCGGACAGTGCAGCTCGTCTCTTCTCGTTTACAGGGTAGCGCTTCTCCGCTGCAAAAGGGCACTGTCGCGGGGTGAAAAAAAAAAAAATTTCAACATAAAACAAAGACGTGCAAAAGGGATGGAAAATAAAGGGGAGGTGCATGTATTGCGTTGTGTGTACATGTACAATTAGGGGGCAGGCTTGCAACTGCAGACGAGGATTATATACAGAGGAAGAGAATGGTGCCAA
>JAPYYV010010975.1:0-11033 GCA_030522625.1 Copidosoma aretas | reverse complement strand
TAATTTACTAAAAATTTTCATTTTTCTACAAGCATTTTTTAAAAATATTTGGAAAAAAAATTACGAATTTTTTTTTTCTTTAAATCGTGCCGCCCCTGTCGCCGTGCCGCCCCTACGCCATGGCGTTGTTGGCGTAGGCGGTAATCCGCCCCTGTCCGCGGCTCTATTTCGCTCCATATGGGACTGAGCCCTACTGATTAAGTTTTGGCCTTACTGCAGAGTATGATATTGAGTTGATTAAATTTTAAATAGATAACTGTTATTTATACCTGTTTCGAATACTCTTTCAAACAGCGCGCAAACGAAAAAGCGAACGGAGGGAGATAAATTATTTGACAAGATGAAATTGTTGAAACAATAATACAACAATCATTATGAAATATTGATGCATGCGCATAAAGGCGCATCGCGCAGAAAAATGAATTACTCGTGGAATTATTCACCCTCGATTTTATCACACTGTGTTTTCCACACATCATGCAGCGTAAATTTTCATAAATGCGGCTAATCTCTGATGCGGTGTTGAACAAAAAAATGCCCGTTCGTCTCGATCGCGCAATCAGCAAAGTTAAAAAAAACACACACACAGCCAATAATATACCTCTGCGACAAAAATCTATGTGTACATACCCTATGTATAATATCTAATAAGCAGCTATAGAAGTTGCACTTGTCGATATATCCAACAATAGCTATTGAATCGTAAATTTAATCCAAACTATGTTGTCTTCGTTATAGTTCTACGTACCGCGAAAGCGCCCGACAATGAAAAGCTTGTATATAATGCAGACACAAACGCCCCACACTGCACGAAGCAAGAACCGCTCGAAAAAGCCGAGTTGATTAATAATACAAGTAAAGCGCAGGCTGGAAAGTCCGATCAGTCTCTTGGTGCTATGCATACATGTAATCTAAATCGGGACACACGCGTGTTGCGTGTATAAGCACCAATAATATATACCGCACATTACAAGATAAAGACTATGATTAAATACTGCGTATTCATACGAAGCCAATCGCAACAGAATTAAACGCGCTTTAATAACAAGATTTGAGTTCAAAATGTTGATTAGTTGTTCAAATTGTGGTCGAAATGCGAGTTCAGGCTTGAAACACAATATTCGATTTGATTTTTGATTTTTAACTTGAAAGTAAGTTTCGATCCGATTCATATAATTTTGAACTCGAATCGGAAACGCACAATTAATTAACTTCAGTTCGGTTGCAGAAGCTCTGCTAGAGTAAACAATACTCTTCGGGTCTAAAATTACAAATGATTTCGGTCGTTCTCTAAAAATTTTCAAATAAATAAAATACAGCAGCCTCCGTCCTCTCTCGGATGTATAGTTTCTGTGGCATTTTCAACAACGTAATCTTTAGTCGTCCGGAAACTTTCCACCAACAAAGCTCCAAGAGAGCTCTGACAATTACGATTGTTTCTCAAACCATCACTGTAACTCTTCTCTCTTCGGCAAGAGTTATACAAACTGATGGAAGAACTATAACCAGGCCAAGCAAAAAAGCTCGCGATTCCAGGACGTGTCTTTTCTCTCCCACATTCCCGACTATAATATATTTATGCATACATATGCATACATAAATAACACACACATACCGCTGCACCCTGCCTTTCCTCGCGACGCATCGCATCCTCTCCTTTCCTTCCTTTCCTCTTTCCCCGCACATCACGTATATACTTGCTTATTTGGTGCCCTATCCCTACAACCCATCTCCGTTGCGCTTCCTATTTTTCACAGACACTAATGCATAACGCATCCTCCCCTTCCATCCACCTGGTTACTATTTTTCTTTCTTTTCTTCAGGTACGTACAAGTAGATGCGATTATTGCCATCGTCACCATCCTATAAATATAGCTACACCGCGCGACGACGATAACTGGATGGCCCCCTACACATACGATGCAAGTGTCATCATCACGCGCACTTCGGGGGACTCGTTACCAAGTTTAAAGCTCCTATCGAGCGCTCTTCCAGTCCCCCCGGGTACAGGTATCACTCCGAGTTTTCCAACTCGGGAAGGAAGGATCCTCCTCGTCCGCCGATCGTGTCGGGCGCTCAGAGTTCGTGCAGTGTCCTGTTAAAAAGCACAGTTGCCCTCGGTTAGCGCGAGCCGAGGGAGAGGCACGAGTTTCTTTTTTCAATTTAATACCGCGAGGAACAATAAAGCTCGCGTATTTTTCTGGGTTTTTTTTTTTTTTCGTTTTTTCTTTATGTTCCGAGTCATATATTGTTCAACAAAGGTCTTCCTGATACGAGAGCGCGCGCGCGTAACGTTGTGATCGACTCGGTGGGGGGGGTGTTTAATTAATGAAGTATCTCGTCGAGCTGGATCGCAAAACGAAAAAAAACAAACGGGAGCTCCGTTTCTCGATGAAACGTGTGCAATTCACTCCTATATAGCCTGGAAAACGCTGAGGAGGAGGAGGATGAGATTTTTTCATTTTTTCTCCCGCGAGGAATTTTTGGAAAATTCCATCGTGGAGCGAGCGAGCGACGCGTGCGCGGAAATCGAACGTGTAAATTTTACGCATGCCGTGGGCAACAATGGAAAGACGAACAATATCCAATTTCTTTCGAAGCAATGCATTTACACACACACTCACATGTACATACATCTAGATTGATATAGATATATATATATATATACATATGCACGGCTTCGGAAGTGAGTTTCAGCTCGTGCAGTTCAAACGAGAGGAAGAACCCGGAGAAGCGCGCGACTACGCTCTACCTATACGTAAGTACCAGCAAAACGGGCAGGGATCGAGGACGAATCGCGCCCGGGATCTTGGGACGATGTAGTTTCGAGGGAAGCGAGAGCGCGCGCGCACACGTACTTATGTAATATATATTATTACGCGCGTGTGTGTAGGGGAGAACTTTTGGGGGAAAAAGAAAACTGGCGTCGGAGGGAGGCACAGGAGCCTCTCTTAAACGCGGGGTGAAAAGCTTCCCTGTTATATACTGCCTTGTTCGCGGGGTTCGTGCGCGATTTTGCGTCCGCATATATTATGCACGTGCGAGCTGAGCTTTGTGTCTTTGAACGGTTTTCCGTCGAGAGAATATCGAGTATGAAAGTTGGCACGTTTGCCGGGAGGCAGGTAAAGTTCATGCATAATAATAATGTATGCATGTACGTGTGGGCATACAATAGAGTTGCCTACTGTGGGAGGAGGAGGAGGAGGAGGAGGAGGAGGGGTGTGGTAAAACGATGGATTCGATGGATTTCCGCGCGGTGAACGAATATCATCAATTATGTTTAAAAATTAAAAATTACAACAGTAATCAGTCGTATCGAGTCGTATGCTCGTTATTACTGCTGCTGGCGTGTACTTTTCATTTTGGGTTTGTTAACTTCGTGTTTGGAGTACAATTACACGATGATCATAGTTTTTGTAATCGGATGCGGAAGTTTCATTTTTGTATAATTTTAGCCCCCTGTCTTGAGAAAAGTTTTCAACATCTACTCTTGGAAATGTAAAAATAAATTAAAATTGTTTTTCTTCGTGCTATACTTGTAATACAAAAATGAGGTCAATGAGAAAAGTAAAAAAAAGAAGAAAAAAAATTAAACGTTCATTCGTGCAAGGATAATGCGAATGGCGCTTTATTCCCGTGTATAATGGAAGCGCGTATCCCTAAATAGCTACTTCTGTACCTATAGTTTGTTCTCATGTTATTGACACATGAAGATACATACTTTACATCTCTATTCATTCGAAAAATAACGAAGCTCCATTCAAAGTTTTTATGCTCGAGTATTTTTTTATGTTTTTCTTTTATTTCCGAACCATTTGTTGCTACTACAGGTTTGCGTATCTACTGTAAGTAATCGGCATTTGAACAATAAAAGAAGTAGTTTCAGTACAAAAAATGCTTGACCATTAAAAACCTGAGCAAATAATAGCACCTTACAAAACCGTATGCATGCAGTATTCAATAATGTAACCGGGATACCACGAGTCAATACGTTCAAGCATCCTCTTTCTTTCATTCAAAATTACATTTTTTTTTTTTTTTTCTTAAAAATCCCACGGTAAAAAATAAAGCAATATAAACTCTATCGTAAATATGAGACAAAATCTGCAAATTTCGTTACGACACGCTAACGTAAGACTCGCTTCTCGTCCAAATTAAAAAAAAAAAAAAATGTAAAATCATATATTTCGTCCTCCATACTCGCATCCGTCAATTATTAATTAATGCGCGCATCATCAGACCTCATTACAACTTTTCGATTCGATTCGATGAACGGCGTGCGACGAAGAAGGAAAAAACACAAAAAAAAAAAAAGAGCGAAATCGGAAAAACACCAACATGGGGCGCGCACTACATGTTTCATAATACACCCCTACGTGCCGTACACGTGTATATTCTTGCACCGGGAAACGCGCGTGTGCCTTATATACACATGATACATGAAGTACAAGAACGAAGAGTCGTGTACGCGCGTGTGTACACGGGATACGGGAAACGGGGGGGACGAGGGAACGGATGAGTAGTGCGCGCGCCTTCGAAAATCAAAATCAATGTGGTCCGCCGGCGCGTCCGTATGTTGGTGATGGTTGTGGCTACAACTGTACCTTCCACCCCGGGCCGATCCTCTGCTCCCCTGTTCTCCCTCCTCTTCGTCCGGCCCACGCCCAAGCCGAGTCCTGCCGTATACCCGTATGCGAGAGCAGCCAGCCGCGCGCTCTCCTCGCTCGTGCCTCTGCGCGTATCTTTCGCTCCTTGTACGAGCGCAGGGGTTGAGGCGCGATTCGAGCTGCTCGCCGCGAGAAAAAGGAGATACACGACTGGAGTAAGTCTGGAACGAAGGGTCGGGTACGATTGAACATTTGTTACTTTCAAAGTTTTATTCTTTCACATTGAATAGTGCGGCAACCTCGGAGGACACAATAATCGTATTATTAAAGCTCGACACGTGTGTGGCACATTGTCGATCCATGACCCTCCATCGTTCACAGCGCACCGTGCCGAGCAAATTTTATTAATTCAACAGAAGCTCATTTTTTATGCTCACTCGAGTCGCATTGGTTTTCGCAACGTATCCCATCACCTTTGTTCGTCAATCGCACCTTGTACATACAAACACTTGTATATATATGTATGCGGCTCACTAGCAATTTTTCGCCGTCATTTTTAATTCAATGCCGATTCCGACGACTGTTTTCGCGTTTCGTATTGATTTTATAAGACGCACGTGTGTGAGCGATGCTCTACTACTTTTATATATATCTATCTATACGTGTATGGGCGAAGCACTCGGTTAAACAGATTGAAAGGGGGATGATTCGTTATATATAGCCCGCGATGCCGAGCTCCGATAAGAGGGGGACGAGAGGGCGTCGGGTGTTTTTCAGATCGGATTTCCCGATCGAAGGGCCTTTGCCTTGTGGTAATTGAAATCGCGGCTGTCGGGCGATATTTCGACGAATAGTCGTTTATTTCATTATTATTCGGATGTATTATACAAACGTACGTATTATTGTTGTTGGCAGATTTTTTTTTTTCCACTCATAAGATAGGATTCTTACGTGAAGGTGACTCGATTTAGGGGGTAAGCGGAACAGTTGTTGTTGACACCCCGATATACATATGTACATAGTGATTGACCGTCCCGTTTTAAACCCCTCCCTATGGTGCGAGATGCTGATCCGTGAACATTTCATCCGCATTCGGAAAGATGTCGAACGCACGCGTTTTTTTTAAATAAGTTTTCACGATGGATTTAATTTTTCCCCCGTGAACATTTATTTTAATCTCGTCGTACCCTATCCCGGCTTCGCACGTTTCAATCGAAGGAAGAAAGTTTCTCCCCTTCTCTCTGTCCAATATTTACACGGATAAAAATTCAAGCTCGACGCATCAGCTTCCATTAAAAGCTCCTCGCTCCCGTGGGATATTAATTGAGCTCGCTCGCCGGATCCGTGCCACTCGGCTTTCCATCAACTCCACTGTTCGTATAATGATCCCCGGCCTTTCCGGTGCTCTTAGAATTTTCATCATGGATTCAATTTTGTCATCGAAAATTCTACTCCCAAAAACATTGGCGGTGCTGGGTGTGTGTGAAAGTGAGTCGGGGCTCTCTGTCGGCCTCGTCACGGCTTCGTCACTCCCCGATTTAATTAAGGACTCTACTCTGAGAATGATACACAGCAGATATGGCACATCTCATATTATTCGCGCACGCACAGCCGCGAAATGTGTGTTCTACCAGCAAGCGATTAATTTGCCGTTGAATTTTGAGGATCAAATTTAATTTCGGGAGGAAATAACCAACTTTTCTTTTTCAAAATGGGCCCTTTCTTCGCCGAGGCGTTCACCTCGCCTTATTTTCTCGCGATATCCTCTTGCCACCCGCAACTCGCATTCCTCCCCCCCCCCCCCCCCCCCCCCCCCCCCCCCCCCGGTGGCTTTTGTACGCCGAGCCTTCTCTGTATTTTTCATTTGCCTCCGTTTTCTTTTATTTTCGAGTCAGTATACTCTCTCTTCTTTTCTTTCAATCTCCATTTTTTCCCATTCGCTCTTAATTTGTTTTTTCTCCTCCGTTGATTCTTCTTTTTTCCCCGACACTTGTGTCCCCTGGTAATTTTCTCGATGCCTTTCCGTACACTTTCCCCCCATTTTCTCGACGCGAGCGCAATTATTTTTCGAAATTGCACTTCTTGGTTGCGCTCGAATATTATACAGTATACAAATAAAATGTAAGTATCGGTTGTATTAACCTGCTCCGCTTGTTTCACCAATGAAAACAAAATGAATAGCGAAAGGCAAATTAAGGCGTGCACTTAACGTATATTTATCCTCGCGAAAGTAAATAACAGTCAAGAGAGTTCCCGCAGAAAAAAAAAACACAGAAGACGTTGCAAAACGACATCGTGCGGTACAAATTGAAAGACCCGTATATCTCCACGCATGCCAGTAGTAAGTAGAACAGGCGCAGATCAGACGCAGGAAAGGAATACAATAAAACGCGCCCGAGCGGAAAACCATGCTACAGCTATGGCCAGTAAATCGCACGAATCGACTCTTCGAACAATTTTTCGGGCCTCATAATCATTGGCTTATTTCTCTCAAAAATCCATTAATCTGATAATTTGTTTGTGGTTGGATACCATGTACTCGTATATTTTTGTCCCTGAAAAAGAGCATTTTAATTTACTTCAAGCGCCAATAATTCTAAAAAGACTTTTGATAATATACAAACCGAAACGCGAATTAATGTATCAGATATTCGAATAATATTCAGAATATAATATTAAATAATTGTAAACAGTAGAATTAAACAGTAGAGCTCTTGCAGCCTCCCCTAAATATTAATTTGCGGAGCGTATTTTTGCTATGGAGCGAGTTGTAAGTTCAAGCGATTTGATTTTTTTTTTCCTTACTAATGATCCGTCCGAATTTAATTGGATTTTTTTTTAAAGTAATTCAAATTTCCTCATTTACAATCATCTAATTTAAAAGAACGGTTGTTCACGTATTAAGATAGAGGCATCGTTTTTAAGTGTCAATTGAGGTGTTTTTATAATTGACAATATGCTTAGCATGCATGATAAAAAATCAAAAATAAAATTTTCATCCAACACAAAGATTACCATCATATCATATGAAAATGATCTTCATGTTATTAGATTTGCACAACTTACTTTATAAATAATCTTGGAGTACAGCTATATTATGGAACCTCCTTAAAGAGCAGCATCGGTACTTAAGTGTAATTAAATGTCTAGAAAAAATATATTGATGTGACAAAAGCTTTTTTACAAATGGGAGAAAATACTTTGATGATATGGACGAAAAAGTATGTAACTTACGTCTTTCGACGACGGCAATATTTAAGGAAATTCATTTAGGTACACTAATTACCATAGTTCGCCTGAAAGTATTAAATTTTTCAGCTTGGTCCCATAAGATTTTTTTTTGACAAACGTAAACCACAAGATACGTCTAATGATAAGGAAGTTTCAAAAATGTCCATTCCTTGTCAAACGTGCATTCAGACAAAACGACTGCAGTTGTGATCACCAGCTGGGAAATCGTACAAGCATTGTATGGTAAATGTTTGAACTAAGAGTTTTTCACACAAAAACAATGAATGAAATACGCTCAGGACTACGAAGAATTGAAATATATTACGAAATGCAGTAGTAGATAATTTGCCAAAATAATCACCGGAAAGTGTTTGTATTACAGTCATATTGTTGCAGCGTATACCTAATTTTTGGGGAAAAATGTGCCTATTCAGTTTTCCGTATTCCTTTTTTTTTCCCCCTCGAAGCGGGTACATGGTTACTCTACTATGTGAGCATCGGCGGTGAATCCGAACGTGATGCGTGCAATGTAAAGTATAATAGACAGCTACTTAGTTTCGTACGTCAAAATGCAATCACGCAATGTTATTTTATTGAAAACAAAAAGTCTATTTTGCTGTTTACAACAAAGTATATCAGTAAAAGTACGTACATAGGTTTGATTTGAATCGCCTGCCCAAGATTTGGCTGAAAGTCTTAAGACTTGAAGACGCCATGTATGTACTGGCACCCATAGTGGGAATAATAATCCAGTAGGGACGCGGCCGTGCATACTCTCTCAGGGGCTTTTCCCTGTCCCAGATGGTTTTATACTGGTGAGCTTTTCGCTGTTCCGGCGACAAATGCAGGAAATCAGCGGAGAAACGGTGGGAAGCTGACCCCGAGAGAGCTTAGAGGGAATGTAAAACAGCGGAGGTGCGGTCGGCATATCTATAATGGCGGTCGGTGAAATCCTGGGGGATGGATCGTATGTATAAATATATGCTCACGCATTGTGTATAACTTGGATCTTCCAGACTGTTGGAGCTGTATGTCGGGGGAGGAGAGGACATGGTTGTTTTTAATTTTCGGCTAGAATCAAGATTGTTTATTTCGTTGCGTGTTCACTTTACGTTTACAAAAATATACTTATGAGTCAAAAAGAAAAAAGAAAAAAAATACTACATTTACAGTTTTGTAATTAATGCCTAAAATCGTGTTGTTTTCTATTTCTCATAGCAGATTGATTATTATATCAAGGGACCTTCATAAATTGCGTGAGACGCTCTCTGCTGTTATCATTAAGTCGTTTTAATTAATATATCAATTTTTCATAAGTTAATCGATTAACATGATCGGAATCAGTTAGGACTTGAGATATTGCAGCCAGAAAGCTAATACATGGTATTGGTGGCACAAAATAATCTTTAGCTGCCTCGTATGATTTGTAAATTTTGATAATTAAAAACTTTATGATAGTTACATTTGACAGCTAATTAGTGGAACAGTTCCAATCAAAATTTCAGTCTTTGTTTTAAGGTTTCTGTAATAGAACTCTGTGACACAAGCTTCTATCAATAACTTATACTTCAAATCTATTATTTTACAACGATCAAGATTTGATGCTGGAAGTAGAGGAGGTACAAGCAAGTCTATTTCATAACTTGTGAAATTATTAATTGGGCCCTTACTTACTTTAGCGACTGTGAGCTCTACAACTTTCTTTTCTCCATAAGGTCTTGTTGCTAAATATTTTATAGTTTTCACCAACTTATGTTTAATAATATCAATTGTTACACCAGTTTCAACATCGACCCGGATAGGTATTGTCTGTTTTGGCACATATCCCCTTGCAGGCAGTCGAACATTAACAGATACTGGTGGAGTAGCAAAGCACAGGCAGCCAAACGTTTTGGTTTCTTCAAGACTTACAACTTTCTAAAAATACAAAGAAAATAAAATTAATCATAACATCGATTGAAAAAATTGTTGACTTCATTGAATAACAAAAAAACTTACAGAAGCCCTTAACTCGTTGTTCAAATCCAACTGTGAGACTACTGTAAAAGCTGCTTTAGTTTTTTTATCAATCTGTAATGGACAATCTATAATAGCTTTAACTTTGTATCGAATGTGTCCCAGATTAGATTCAAAACTACTTGGTAAATTAGATGGAAGCACATATTCAAAAGGATAAGTGTGCGTTCCTGCAGGTAACTCTACTTCGACACCTGTAAGCAAATTTTTATACGCAGAAAATAACTTCTGTAATTTTTACCGTGAATTTACGGTAAAGTTGTGATTCGCTATAATTTTTCTCCATTTTTGAACATCCTATAGTTTTACGGTAAAAATTATAGCGAATCCCAACTTTACCGTAAATTCACGGTAAAAATTACTGTAGTTCTTTTATGCGTGTATTGTCAAGACATTTTTCATGTTCTTTTTTCCTATATTGCATCAAACTTCTATCTCATTCCGATGAACTCTATTTCAGGCGAATCTGCCAGTCTGCAAATTGCCAAACTCTAATCAAACGCATCCTAAAACTTATGTATTATTAAACTTATACTGACCATTTTTTGATCCTAGGACGTAAAAATGAGCCTCAATAAATTTTTCTTCACCAGAAAATCGTGTATTCCTTTTGCCGGAGTGTCTCGTCCAAGCAGTTTTAGCTTTTCCCCCAATCTTCAATTGTATGCCTGTAAAAATTAAAGTTTATAATAGATAGTGAATATGTTTTTTTCAAAGTAACTTATTAACATTTACATTTTTTCCTGCCTTACAAAATACAAAGGTCTTTAAACATGTGTACTTAAAAATAATCAGATTTTGTTAAAAACTGACTATTATACTATTTATTATCGTAGAAGGTGATCTTCAAAGTTTCAGAGCTATCCAGAACTAAGTTTAAGTTGAGAAATCTAGTGTTCAATTAACACATACTTTTAAATGAAAAACTGTAAAAAACAGCTTTCTAACGATTTTTGCTATTTTTTTTTACTTACATCCTTACATAAAATGTTCAGATTTTGTACCAATATAAAATTAATTATACAAGTTAGTTTCTGCAAGTGGAATTATAGATGAAAATTTAACAAATAGAAAAGATATTATATCTGTGGCTTCCCGGTAAAAGGGGGTAAGTCCACTCTCGGTGATTTCGAGTAAATCGCATTTTAATGTTTGATCGCATCTGTAAGATCAGAGCAA
>JAPYYV010010974.1:0-11033 GCA_030522625.1 Copidosoma aretas | reverse complement strand
GACTACGCCCCGTGATGCACCTCTTGAGGCACTCGTGAGGCAGCCTAGTGAGGGCCTCATGAACTATTGAGGTAGCCCCTTTAGATTTCTGATCGGGTAGTAGAATCTGGTCAAATTATTAAGGGATTGTAGTTCTATGTATCATCGTGGTTTGAAAAGTTTGTTTGGTATTTGAATTTTATTTATATATTGATAACACGATGGAACTAATACTAATTACATTAATATATGAAAGCCACGGAAGTCCACTGACAAAGAAAGTTGTCAACATTACAATTATGTTTGTAGGGTATTTGTATGGTCGTTCGTTGTATGTAGCTATTGTTGTATGCGGTCCACGATTATAAATTGTTTCTTGTCCCTTTCCCGCATTCTCTGAGAAGTTCAATGAAAATGTGGATTATTGTACTTAATTTAACCAAAAATTATTCTGGTATAGTAATAACATTTGTAATGGAACAAATTCTAATTTATAATAATTGAACATTGCAGGTATTATAGAAGATGTTGAATCCGAACGCCACAGCGGATCAGTAAGTATTTTGTAATGCTTGCGACATAATGTATTTTTCTGTACCCATTAATGCTATCTCTGCAAGATCTCGCGTTACGGTAATGCTGTACAAGGTATTGTAACAAGTAAAAATACGAAGTATAAGTAATTGATTTTTCAAAAATATTTTTCAGTTTAGCAATGTATAAAAAAATTATTTTAAACCGTTTTATGGACTCTGAGATACGAGGTGCTCCACACGCACTACGGCTGGAAGTGAAGAAGCCTCCGAACATCCGTTTGTTGTCCGTGGCTTCACCTCGGACGACAATACACGGACAATCTTAGACTTTCTCTACTTTTCCGGTCTCGCAGCGTAATGTACTATTTTAAAATTGCCTCCGGTAAATAGTAGTATTACTACCTACAATCCCCGTACGGTTTTTATTAATGTTTTTTGGGTGACGTGATAATTCAAATTTGTCCAACGCTAATTTTTCAGCTCTTTCTCTTGAACGTTATGATGTATCATCAGCGACGTTACATATTTATATAATTAATTGTGAAATACGTGGCTATGCTATCATCATATACAAAGTAATAGATAATAAAGGAACGAAAGAAAATAAAAAGCAAGTAAGAAAAATCTATCTTGCACCCGTCAAGAGATATGTTTGCTTTGACGACACACTAAATGCTGTAATTATATCAAGGGGTTATTACCGTAAAGTACTTCTAAATAAGTGTATCTTGAAAGCGAAAACTTTTTTAATTTGATTACTCTTAAAGAATCATGCAAACTATCATATGTCTGGGTATTAAACGGAACAAGCTAGTGACAAACTGAACACTACCGCTTCACAATCAAGTTACAGTACGTTCTTCTGATATGTGTACACTATACGGACATATATTCACGAACTGGTCTAGGCAGCGGCTCCGTGCGTTAAGTGTCACTGCACATTTTAAAGTAAATCATGTTAGCTAAGAGCAGCTATGCGATACTCGCTTCAGTGACACTCAGCAGTAAGTCCGCTGCCCAATCAGTTCGTGAATATCTGTACACATTGTTAACAGATATACCCACATTATTTCCTTCACACTTTAAACTATTACATCTTTAAAACGACACTGCAATATTTTGTGACATAATTTGACGTGATGATTGTAATTAAGAACAATACAGCGATCATTCGCAAAATTTCTAATTAAATTTTCAAAGCAACAGCCAAAACAGTGCGTTCCTTGGCAACAGTCTCACACAATCCTGTGAGCAAATGACCTACTTTGCAATTAAATTTCAAGTGAACTGTAAAACTGATCGTTTTAAAATTCAAAGGCCTTTTTTTATAATATGCAAATACTTATTTTTTATGTAAGAACATGTCAATCAAAGAAAATTTCATAGTAACTTCCTTAAACCCAAAAACTGTAGTACAACTTGAAAAGTTAATGAGCAAGCATTAATGGGTACAACTTTGTAACCACACACTCATACTTTTACTGATTAAATTAACGCTATAACAGATCGATGTCAGCATGATTTATTCAGAGCAGTACAATAGCGATAGCTATAGTGACTATGAAGATGACGAACGGATGAATGGCACCGACAATGTACCATTTGTAAAGCTACTCGAATTATTAAAAGAAGAAGGTGCCAACGAAGCAATAGAGGCAAATTTTGTCGCCAGTAAAGTTGAAATGTTATTAGCTGTCTTAACATTTTCTCAAAAGTATGTCCTCCCTATTTCAGCTACCGTAGATTTATGTAAAATGATAAATAGCTTTACAGACCGAAAAATCATACCAGAGACAAAACATGCCATAGATCAACTGTTTTATCCCGGCGATGGAATTGCGTATTATGGTACGTGCTCCGAATGTAACATGTACGTCAGTCAATTTACAAAGCAAACTCGCACCATTCACTGTGATATTTGTAACCTTGATATAAATGTTAAAGATCCGTCGTATAATAATTTTTTTGTTGTGTTAGATATTAAGGATGAATTACGACACATTATCGAAAATGATATAGAATTCTATTTAAGTGCGACTAATAAGCCAGCGGAAATTGTAAATAATTCCAGGGATATAACAGATGGTCAAAAATATCGAAATTTTATAAAGCGAGAAACATGCTCGAAAAATGCGTACCTCACTGTAACCTTTAATAGCGATGGTTCACCAGTATTTAAGAGCTCAAAATTTAGCATTTGGCCCATCCAGTTGATCGCAAATGAAGTTTCTGTGAATGTTCGAAATCAAAATCCCATTACTTATGCACTGTGGTTTGGTCATGACAAGCCAAACATGTCAGTTTTTCTGTCCCGATTTGTTGAAGGAATTAATTCATTATCAATAACGGGAGTACCTTGTCATATTAACAATGAGATACGTAACATAAAAGTGTACGCCATCTGTTGCTGTGTTGATTCAGTAGCAAGAGCTCCAATGCAGGGTCATATGCAGTACAACGCTTATCACGGCTGCAATTGGTGCATGCACAAGGGAAAACTTGTCTGTTACAACAAAGGAGCTGCCATCAAATATCCTCTGCCAGATAATCCCGTCGAAAAAAGAACCGAACTTAGCTGTCTTGCACACATCCAGGAGAGCATAAGGTTGGGTCAACCGGTTTATGGTTTCAAAGATGCATCACCACTTTTGAATCTTAAAGGATTTGATATCATTACCGGGTTTGTGCCCGATTACATGCATAGCGTAGCATTGGGAGTAGTAAAACAGTTTACAGATTATTGGTGTAATGAACCGCAGGGCAGCCGTATCACATTTCAAACCAAAGTATGGGAACCCTAGACCATTTAATTCAATCCTTTAAAGTTCCTAGCCAGTTGGCTCGTCCAACAAGATCAATTAAAGATCGAAAATATTGGAAGTCCCGGGAATGGGAAAATTTTTTGCTTTATTATTCTTTAATTTTATTGAAAGCAATTAGGTTCCCAAAACAATATGTCGATCACTGGGCTCTGTTAGTCGAAGCATTGCACATATTGTTAAAAGATTGTATTACAAATGATGATTTGAAAAGATCAGAGGATCTATTGAAAGAATTTCAAGCTTATACTGAGTATTATTATGGTGAACGAGCTATGACTTTCAACGTTCATCAAGCAGGTCATTTGGTTGAAAGTGTTTACCAGTGGGGTCCATTATGGGCAAGATGTGGCTACCCATTTGAATCAGGGAATGGTAGAATCGTCAGAACAGTTCAAGCGGCAAATGGTGTCTTAAATCAAATGTGTCGATATTTGTCTGTGAAATATAGTACAAAATTACTAGCGGAGCAAGTAGCATTACAAGGCAATAGCCAAGTTTTAGAATACTGTTTTTACCTAAAAAACAGATACACACAAAATTGTTTGAAATTAGAAACTGGCCGCTATTTTATGAAACAAAACGAACCCGATTCACTGGTAAAAGAATCACTGTCACTGTCTAGCGATATAGTAGCGTACAATAAGATGGTCAAAGATGGCTGCATATTTAAGTCGAGCAAAAAATCTTGTCGAAAGACAGACGATTCCATTGCTCGTTTGAAAGACGGAACCTACGTTGAAATCGTCCAATTTTTAGTTGATAGTTTAAATGATAGAGAAATGGTTGCGTATAAGAAAATATTCGTCGAAAAAGCATTTACCAACCAGTGTACAGTGACGATGAAAATCAGTAGCGTTAGCGATACTATAATATTAGTTTCAGCTCAGGAAATTGACAAAATTTGTGTATGTATGAAGATAGAAAGAAATAAATACGTCACTTGTGTTCCAAATATGTATTGGTGTTCTTAAACACAAGTAGTTGGGCCAGTGACGTATGATCATAGAACTGGAATGTATTATGTTAAATTATGAAATCAGGTATAAAATAAAGTATAAAAAATAGTGCAGTAGTGCAAAACACAACTAAATGATTAAGAATCCAAAAATTACCATATGTAATTTCCTATTATCAGATATTTATGATCTCTTACATCGAAAATTAGTTTTAATTCATTTTATAGGGATCATAATACATTTCTCTGTCATGAGATATCCCAGACATCTCACCGTCGTATTATAATTTTATTGTTCTGTCAATTGTAAGAAATACAGCCTGGATACAGTCAATGTCAACTCACGCCTGACTACAATTCAATCACAATACAAATTGGAAATGAAAATTATTAGTATTTAATGATTTCTAAAGTTATTGCATTTTTTTAAAATGTATTTTATATTACATAAAAATAATTTTTTTTGACATTAATTTTTCTCTTTATCTTAAAAACGATTTATTACTTCTTACGATTAACTGAGTAAATTCATTTATTATCTATTTATTATTGATAATAGTTGATATTCGTATTATGTGGCTTGTTCGCAAATACGTTTGCATTTATACTAAATACTTATTCTATCCCTATAAAAAAAAAAAATGTGAATTCTACGAAGATTAAAAATATATTTTTTTATGTAATCTACGTAGAATATACATATATTTTTCATAGAATCTACGTAGGTGTATACATACTTTCTATGTATAATCTATCCGAATTATCTACATAGAATATACGCAGAATCTGCACGCATTCTACATAGAATCTGGACGTCGTTTAGATACAATCTACGTAGAATCCACACAGAATCTATGTGAAATCATCACAGGCAAATTTATGTAATATAGCCTTCATTTAATAAATAAGTACGATCATATTAGTTAAAGTCAAATTAGTTTTAAAAAAAAATAACGTGAAATTTGACTGTGGGAATCCGTTTGATTCTGCGTAGATTCTACGTAGATTTTGTCTAAACCACGTCCAGATTCTACGTAGAATGCGTATAGATTCAGCGTAGATTCTATGTAGATATTTCGGACTGTACATACATAGAATGTATGTACACATCTACGTAGATTCTATGTAAAATATATGTATATTCAACGTAGATTACATGAAAAAATCTGTGTTTAATCTACGTAGAATCCACAATATTGTTTTTTATAAGGATAACTAATCAGATAAAGAAATTGCAGCTAATTCATTGGCATAAAGCTTTCTCATCAATATTTTCTAATTTATTTTTTGTCACTAAAATATAAATTAGTTGTACTTATAAAATATTAATTGTTGTTAGTTATTTGTTAATTATAATATCATTATGTACTATTTAATTAAATACTAAAATGTTTCTAATTGGCCAATATTTAAAGTATTGTTTAAATGAATGTTAATGAAAAGGCATTATTTGTTAATATGACATTACAATTAAATACGCACTCTTAAATAATATTTTTTTTTTAATTTCATGTAATGGAAAATACGAAAAAAATAAGAGACAATTACCAATTTTGTGAAAAGTATGTTTTTTAAAATCGATTAAATGAAAATATGAACAAAACAAGTCGATTTATTTGTTATCGTTTCAGAAATATGACCGATTATTCATAAATAAACAAATACACCCATGTACATTCACAAACTATCTATATTATTTTTACCAAAATACTGTACTTTTTAGAAAATGTTGAAATATTGTATTTTTTTGAACATAGAAAATGATAAAATAACACAAAAGAAGCATAATAATACATTTTTTTAGAAATACTCAACTCTCAAAAATAATATAATTGATACAAAAAAAGGATCAGATCAATAAAATAAAATTTTTTTCTTTCATGTCAAACTGATTGATGTGAAAGACATGTACAAAAAATTCTTGTTCCCTGTTACGATTGACAAGCTGAGCGAATCACGAATTCTAATGAGAATATAATAATATAGGGGTAAGTATTTATTTGTACACCATAATGTAGATTTCTGAATCGTTCTAACTTTTATTTTGTACTACAATTCGCTTCTGTATAACAAATATGCGCTTGGCTGTAGAAAATAAATTTCGTAAATTATACGCCTTGTAATTTATTACTAAATGATGTGATTGCAGCAACCCCCAAAAATATCTTTATTGTAAAAGAAATAGTGAAATTCTCATAAATAACTCGTGGTATACCCTATACCCATATGTGTATGAGGCCTCCAGCGCACCCCCAGAAAGTGCTCTACAAATACAAAAACCGGTGAGGTCGAGGTAACAGGTTCAAACCAATTGCAATATATAGAAGTTACAAAAATACACTCACAGTCAATTTCAAGCGAAGTTTGAGCAATGTCAACATATGTGGAATCTATAAAAACACGTTTTTCCGACTGTACGCTGTATAAACGATATTTTTCCTTCAACTCACGATAGCTTGGGCAACTATGCAGATATCTTTTTCAAATTTTAACATAATCAAGTTTAACTGATCTCTTAAGTATAAAACTTTATCCTACTCCTTAATAACAATAAGGAACAATATGGCAAATTTTTTACCAATATTTTTATTATTGTGTGAAATTTTTTTTTTTTTGTAAGAAACTTGGGTTATAAATTTTAAAGTTCACAATTTTCGTACTTCATGTTATACACAGTTAAATACTTGAAGAAGATTTCTACAAAATTATATATCACAATTAGCTGCAGCTAAAAAATTATAACATATTTAGTACAGTTCGACATTAATTGCGTCGCGCTACTCCCGAGCGTGAACGTATGCGTCTGATGGAGTGGTAGAGCCACCTCGCGTCTGGCTAAAGAACTGCACGCAGTTAGATGAAGTCGTCTATTTATCTCATGTAATGATTGTAGTCGAACAAGATCGTGTACTTGCTTTGCTCTGAAAATAAAGTTTTCCCTGCTGTATAAATGCAATTTTCATTGGTTTTACAATCCACACAAGACGAAGATGAGAATTGTAATTTTGATGAAATAAACGTAATATTTGGAAAAATTGTTTTCATTTTATTACATTAGATATGATGTATTCGTTCAGTAATATAAATAATAATTGATGAAATAATATTTTTTGCTGTAAGTAACGCCAAGAGAGGTGGTCATTCGAAATAACTAGTCTGCTTTGCTACGATTGCGTTTTCAAGCTATACTAACTTTATTATATTTTTTTAGTCGCAGCTTATTGTGATCTTAAATTTTGTAGAAAACATATTGAAGCATTCAATTGTTATTGAAATATAAAATAGTAAAAATGCGAATTTAAAAAATTCATAACATGATTTTGTATAGAAAAAAAAATATTATAAGCTCGTTAAAATATTTTAAAAAAATCAAGGGATATGATAAAGTTGTATACTTAATTGATCAGTTGAACTTGACTGTGTTAAAATTTAGCCCAAGATATCTTGAGTTGAAGAAAAATGTAATTTTAACAGCGTATAGGCAAAAAACAAGTTTGTACGGACTATAAATGTGTTGGCATGGCTTAAACTCCTCTCAAATTCATGAAGATATGTATTTTCGTACCCTCTATCAATTGCAGTTGGTTTGAACTGGTTACCTCGACTATACCGGTTCGGGGGTTGAATGGGAGGTGTGCTGCAGGCCCATATGTAAAAGTTGTTAGAAATATTTCCAATATTCTCACTGCTGAAACTCATGTCTTCCGTGTCAGAACAGAATAATCACTTTACTGTAATATTCTATTACTTTCAATACTGTACCGTTACATGTATAAATATATGTGAAGCCCTACTTTTGAGACTTATGTCATACGGCTGGTATTTCCTGTGAAAAATATTAAAAATTTTAACGGTATTTAAATTTTTTTTTAATTAACATTTAAGTACTTCAATAGAATTCCTCTAACATATTGAACATATGAAACCATCAAGGTAGGTCCATAAAAATACGCATTGATTTTATACATTGAAAATCATGCAAAATTTTCATACCAAAAAACTATATAGTTTGCATCTGATGCGTCATCGACAAACATGAGTCGTAAGTTTCTGCAGTGCGGTACATAAGCTCTCGAGTCAATTTCAAGTTTTTTTTTTTATATGGTACATATATGGCCGCACGTTTTTTTTCTGAGAGAGGATAGTGGTGCCAAAATCGAGATAAAACATGGGCCTCAACTGCCTGGAATAAACGGTAAGTTAAAGTAATTGTTTTTTATACACCGAGAAAAATACCTGCAGACAAAAATCAATGTTTGTTGGAAGGGAGAGGGAGGGGTGAAAAAAATTGAGAAAAAACGTTGATCTTAACCGGATCCAACAAGTGCAATTTTCTTGTTTTAATGTGCACTTACACAGAAAAGTAGTGGCAGACACTGCAGACTGTCCAATTTTCCGAAATATTACGTCAAAATTTCAAAAAACGACCAAATATATAGCAAAATTCCATTAACTGGGAGAAAATACAAAAAGTTGTCGGCCACTTCGTGAGTAACATCCTTAAGAGCTAAATGAACAGACCGTTATACCTGCAGACATTTGTACTCCCCCTAAAACTACCTTAAAGTGGTTTAAGAATATGCTCGCCGATCTTTGTTCAATAGGCGGACAAGAACCTGTATGAATAATTTATTTAAAGTAAGTATAATGTACGTGTGAACATAACTAATACAGTATTTCTGGGCGTTTCTGTAGCGCAGTCAAAAACATCACAGCAAACGGTTACTGAAAATTGGTATTTTTACAATTTTCATATTTATGTCTCGATCAACGCATTATGATCCGTTATTTGCAGCGGTGCAAATGCATTAATTATAAAGCAGACAAAACAATACAGGTTAAGCTAGAAAAGTTTTAGAAGTCAAAAATATACTTTTAGGACATCATTATATGCAATGTGAGATTACAAAATATTCAAAGCTTTGTGTAATTGACGTACAAATAACATTCTTTTGAATGTGTACTAAATTATTCATAGGAAAGCCAAATGTTCATGCCTACAACAAAGACTTAAATATACTAGATTTTCAGTAACGCTAGTATGGAAAATGAGAAGTATATTGATTAACGAATTCTGTACGAATAATAATCTGTGTGTACAAGAAACCAGCATTAATAGTTCTTCGAGCTTCGCCCAGATGCGTCAGTGCCGCTCCTCTCATCCCTTTGATTGATAGTGGACAACAAAATTCGCCGTTATTTCCATCACCCCCCTTCTCACCCTCAAGTCCCTTGTCTTCTAGGGGGGCATAGTGCTTTGCACTGATCCCCATGCAAGCAGGTTAGTTTTAGTCGGTAGGCACCCGGAAGTGAATCCGACACTCTCTAAGGTCCTTCGGACCGGCAAGGTCTTTTGAAGATTTCCCCTCCTTCGCCTCATTAAAAAAAAAAAAAAGCAATTATAGTATACACCCAGCGTCAATTAATTATGTAGATATTGTATGTACTCATTGTGTGTATAGGTTCACATGAATTCTAGTGTTAGAGAGTCAATGTATATGAAAATCCACGAGTATCTAAATATTACTTTTTTTTTGTAATTGTCCCTCGGACAATCACTATTGATGTTTTATATGGATTTTCTATGTGTAAATCCATATGAATTTTCCATATCCAAATCCATGTGGGTTTTTTACATGGAAATCCATATGTTAATCCATATGGATGTTTCATATAGAAATCCATATGGATTTTCCATATCTAAATCCATATCTAAGTATATATTGAGTTTTATTATTAATATCGGTCGAGATACCGATGCAAATTTTCTACATAGATTTTAACAATATTTTTTCGGAATATCATTTTTGGTTTACATGAGTACAACTGGGTACACAATACTACACTAACATACATACGCACACATAATGTTTGCTAATAAAAAAAAATTGTCAGACTGAAAATAAGGTTGGGTTATGCGTTTGCTAATATTACCGCATAAAGGTAACAGCGCGTTGTTATTCTAGTCGTACAATTATTGTCTTCATGAACGAATTAATGCGCTCCATTGACAGTCTATAAATGTATTGTGTAAAAACCAAAGAAGTATGTATGCATACATCTTAGGTGACCTATTATTCGTCAGGTAATTATTAAAAATCGTTTTATGGAATCCACGATACAATTCCTTCAAATCTTTGTCAAATTATCACTAGATTTCTAGTCACACGCTAGTCTTAGCAAAGACAAATATTTAAATGCGTAACTTGTGTTAGAAAAATAATCTAATAAAGTTCGCAGAAAACCAGCATAGTTATTGTATGTACACATTGTGTGTATTGGTTTGTATAAAATCTAGTATTGTACAGCCAATGCATATGAAAATCCTCGAGTATCCAAATATTACCTTTTTTTTTGTAATTGTCCCTCGAACAATCCACATGACTTTTTTATGTAGATTTTTCATATGGAAATCAACATGGGTTGTTTCATATGGAAAGCCATATGGATTTAAACATGTGTAAATCCATATAGATTTTCCAAATCTACAAATATATTTAGTTTCCTTATCAAAATCGGTCGAGAAATCGATGCTAATTTTCTATATACATTTTAACAATACTTTTTCGGAATATAATTTTATGGTTTACTCTAGTAGAACTGGGATTTATCGTATACGTGATTCTTATTTATAAAAAATACTTAACGGACGTAACTAGAAAATCGGTTCATGTGTTTGTTAGCATTATCGCATAAAGGTATCAGCACGTTGTTATTCTAAAGATATCAATAATGTATTAG
>JAPYYV010010973.1:0-11034 GCA_030522625.1 Copidosoma aretas | reverse complement strand
GCTATACTCGGCCGTGTTGGTTATGCTTCCACTGGTACCCACTACTCACGCTGCAGTAGTTTCGCGTATCCCTTCCCTTCAGCTGCACGAGGCCAATACGGTGATATCGAAAATTTCAATAGGACAGTATAGTGTCGCAGATACATGCTCTGTCATAGTTTGTCTACTTGTGGTGTCACTGTTAAAGTTATACTTGACTGTAGAAGTTCCACTCCAAAGTGTAAAGGACTTATCTTAAGGTTTACTTAGTGATCCTTCCTTGAGGGTCATTAGGTTTACTCAGAAAATAAATTTCAAGTCACACTTACTTCTTAGGAAAGTCCCAATAGACGCATCTCGTAATGCTGTCATTCTCAACCTTGAGGTGCTTAAAGTAGAGTCTTATAAAATAGCCATCGTTAAATTTGATAGGCTCGTCGGTATTGACAAACACTGATACAATATCACTGTTGATTTTTCTGATGATGTGATCACCGTCCGTTAATTTTGTAAAAGAATTATATTCCTTCAAGAACGGGGCCTCGTCAGCTGTAAACATAGAGGCTTTATGCTGAAACTTTGTTAAACTCAAACATTGTCTCGTATTGTACAAGACCTGGACAAGATTATATTATAATACGTTTTTCGAAACTATATCATTACTATTCTTGATGTATTGATACAGATATATTTTTATGCGCATGGCCTGTTGAGAGCTGACTATTTTTTACTTTTTTCTCATCATTAAGAATTGGACTCACTCGGTGAGGAGAAGTAAAAAATTCAGTCCTTATGACCATACACGTTCATAAAAAATATTCCTTAAATTGAGAATTATCTGACAATCACAAATTTTTAGATACAGAATGTGAGATGCAAGTACTATTCAGAAGTATTTTTCATTTGAAGGGGATCGAGCGTGAAATAATTTTCATCAGATTTTAATGAAATTTTACGCACTTGTAGTTGAAGTTTCAAGCTTTCGAATGACATGAAACAAATATAGCGAAACAAAAACTCATTTAGAAAATATTTACAATTGAAAATTAGTACTTTTATGAGGGTTAACAAAGGCTACTGGTTAATGACGATAGTCATTCTTAAATAACATAAGAAATTTTTGACAGAATCCCCTAAAAATGAGTATGTTACACAATTTAATCTATGGATTACAATAAAAAAAAGAAAACTCCTGGAAAACATGTTAACAGCGGAGATAATTTAGTTATAATTTAAAAAAGACCGTCATTTACCACATTTGCGTGATACGGGTTTTAAAAGTGAGTTATTTGTTTGCCACAAGAGCTCAGAAATTTTTTTCACTGCTTTTATTAATTAAACAGTAAAACAACTCGAAAATTAAAATGCCAATTTAAGTTTATATTATTATTAAATTAAGATGCCTCCTTAGAGGCCCCGACTAGATACGGCTTGTAGCGCTTGATCCCCCTTAAGACAGATTTCTCCCCCTGATATATTTGCACATCGATATCGTATTTTATATTGTCTGAGTGAATTCATATCTATATTAATATTTCCATAGCTATACTTAAATTTGTGTTCGAATAAGCCCTTCATTCCCTTCGTAATGCATACATACATTTATACAGCGTCAAGGCGATTTTGACCTCAGTACTGTTGGTCTGGATCAAGGCAGCTGTCGGCAGCTCGATCTGAATCTGATTATCCCTTGACTGGTCCGATTTCCAGGATAAGAATTCGTGCTGCTGAAGTTCATCAACATTAAGGATCCACTCTTCTGAGGCTGAAGCTTAAAAGAGAAAAAATGAGTCAGTATAGGAATGTATGTGATTTTTTTACTTGAATAAGAGGTATAACCTTTTGTGGCCTAATAGCGAACACAGTAGTTGTACATATATTTTTATAAAAAATAAATAAACGTCAGCGGTACTTTTATATGTCTTGTATATTATATTATGTATATAATATTATGTAAAAAAATAAATATAAGTCAATGCAGGCCCTTAAGGTGGGAACGAAAAACTTTAAGGATAAAATCATAACTAGTTTTTCTTATCAATATAGAATTTATCAATCCCTCTGATAGAATTGCACACATAGTATTGTAATGGTTGCATACTAAAAACAAATCGCGAGCGTATCGCATATAGCAAAGTTCTGTGGTAACTAAATGGTTATTATAGGTTTGAAAGGCTCATAGTTTGAGATTATGGGGTTTATGTTTTAGTGTTGCATACATATGGTTTCATTGCTTGTTTCTTACATAAAATACTCAGTTTAGCTATTTTTGACTATGTAGACATGCAACCCTTTTGGATCCCAATATTATAGCACAGAATTTTATAATTTCTTACAAATTTATTATTTTTCTTAAACAAATAGCTAAATCACACGCATCGTGATGCAACGTAATGTTACGATATGGTTATAGATATGTTCAATTAAAATTTTCGGTTAAAATCGTAGATAAAAAAATTTTAGCGCCTGGATTATTATAATATTTCTTTTTGAGAAAATGGAAATTATTTCGAACGGAGTTGGAAAGTGAAAATTAAGCACTATTCAGTGGACATTTTTTTCTTTGTTTATACAAAACCAGTGTCCGCAGTCTATGGAGCCCAAGAATACACATACATGCGAGTATGTAATAAACAAATCGTATGAGAATGCGATTTCCACTCAAGCACAGTGTAAGCGTCTTTTACAGTCTAAATGTGTCTGTCTGTCAATACTTAACGACAGTAATTTTATTATAACACCCCAACTACTTTTTTACTGTAAAATTAATTAAAGGGTAAAATTGATGTAATGTACTATATAGCAATGATTAACTTACACAAATTTTTACTATAATTGGTGTCAATAAACTTTTCAAGTATGAAAAACTTCTTCTCTGGTTGTGGCGGAGTCTCGTAGTTCCAATTATCTGTATTCTCGTCCTTCGTAGTAGTTGAGAGATCGCTGTAGTGATGACAAACAATCAGTCAGAATTGAGTCATCCATTGTTAATGCAGTATTTATTTCTACACTACATTCGAAAATTAACGCTATAAGCTCTTAAAATTTCAGCAAATAAACCGATACTAATTTCTACAAAGAATATGAGTCTTTTAAAATGTTAAGATTTTTATACATCTTTACAACTGATTGGGCAACTTCACACCAACCAAAATAATAAATAATTTATAACTGTTCCTTAAAATGATTTCGAAGATAACATTGAAATTCCAAAATCTCATAAAAGTGTTTGATTCTTGACAGAGCAAATTGAATAAATTGAGAAAAGAATAATTCGCCAATTTAATTGGGATCTTGCATAAAAAATTATATTTGGTCCGTCCGATAGATTGTTAAAAAAAATATTGGACACGTATTTTTTCTTTTTTCATATAAACAAAAAATGACAGAGATATTGTGCATCAAAGTTCATCGGTGAGGGCTGATGACGTCATAACGACATACGATTTTGATGTCCTTCTGACGTATTTTACCCCCACTCCAGAACTTTGGCGTGCTCTATCCCCGTCATTTTTTGTTCATATAAAAAAAGAAAAAATACGTGTCAATTATTTTTTGATAATCCATAATCTTACGGATTGAATAGAATTTTTCATGTAAGATCCTAATTGATACCACTTTTTACTAAATTCGATATTCTCTAGTTCACCAATTACGGATCGGTTTTGAAGGTTACTTCGATTTTGATGAAAGTGGCGGCGCGGGCGATGGCTCCGTCAGCGACATGTTATCATCATATAATGACATGAAGTCTTCTTCACATGATGTGTTTTCATCATACAGTTCCGGATTTGAATTCATCTCAGGAGGTGTCGTTGCTGTAACAAACAAACACACAAACAGTCTGACAGCGGAACTATCCTGTCGAAAGCAGAATGTATGACTAGAATAACTTCTTTATCGACTATCATAAGTAGTACAAAAATTTCATGCTCCATCATTCGACGTCAGGAGCATCAGTTGATTATATATACATATCATAATCTGAACTCTATGGTCCTGATTTGGGTGACAAGTGACTATGACTATGAACAACAGTGTTGACACATGCACATACGATTCCGCGCATATTATACGTACCTGAGATATCCAAGAGTAAAGTGAGCGTGAGAAGTAGTGATGTCCATTGCACCAGATTGAGCTGATCCTGACGTCTTCGAGGGCTCCACATGATACTCGACAGGACGTCTTCAGATCACTATAAAAGTTACTCATACGTTGTACGGCTACGGCTACGGTGAACCTCTTAGTCGGCGTGAAACAAAATATTCAAATCAGTACCTATGAAGTTTGACTGGAAAGTGATAAGAAAACGATGACGCATAGTTGAACATTAATAACTTTTTCCCATTTGTCAGTCGCAAGTACTACGACTATGCTATGTGTCATTGAACCACGCATTCTTGTAGTAATGTACGACATTAACGCCAATGGTATATTATGCTTCAACTACTATGGTAGTCATGCGAAATAAGCATTAAATTTTTCATTTGACTAACGTGGTTATTCACGAAATCTGGCAAAGTTTATCGATTCGAATCAAGTCGATAGCTTGAGTACCATAAACGAGCCTGCGCCCATTACGCTTTTAGCGATGTTACCACATCTTTCTCGACATCTTGAGAATTATGGCTATCTTATAACCCTAACCGTCGTTTTTTTTTAATTTTCTCATGCTGTGTAGGTTTAAAAAACGTTAATTGAGTCATTTTTACATTAATATCTGGAAGTGAGTCATATTCTATCAAAGTCTACCCGTAATTAGAATATCGAGAGAATTACCTAAATTTTATTCCAAGATTAAACATGAAAAGTCTAGCTCAATATGAGTCAGCATCGAGAACTTAATGATTTATTAAACGACTTAATTTAATGATTGGCTTTTTTCTATACAAGTAAGTACATACATTATAACCGATACATAGATCAGTGTATTATTATTACAATAAAATTCGTAATTACGTATCGCAGAACATATTGTTTGTCATACAGAGCACAAATGCATCGTAAATAGATAACGTGACCATTTTTTTGCCAACTACAAGCAGGACAGAGCACTTCATAAACAATTAGTGGACAATTACATCCATCACATGGACACATGAGGATAGCATATGTGAATATTCTAAAAAAAAAAAAAAAAAATAACTCGTCCAATCACGAATCATAAATTGTCAGAAAATCAATAATTAAGCAGCTACTTAAAGTACTAAATACTGCCTATTTGTGAAGAAATCCACTTTGCTTAGCTCAGAAGTTCAAACGAATTGCTGCGGTGAGGGGTGCTGAAACTTCAGTGGGATAAAGCGGGACGTTTTCAGTCTCGCAGGGGACAGCAGGACAGACAGTCGAAATGCGGGACTGTCCCGCCCAAAGCGGGACGTATGGTCACATAATTATATGTTTAGTCATATTATAAGCAAATATCACGTTTTTCTGAGATAAAGAGCTTGACATTGCTTGTTTACAACACTAGAGGGCTCTGGCCAAAATTTTAAGTGAAAATTGAATCAAACATTTGTTCTGAAGATATTTTGAATCAAATGGTTAGCTATCTATTCAAATTAAAAATTTAAATTATTTGTTATTAATTTTGCAAAATATTATTTTTTAATTAACCTGCTATCGACGTATTAATCAGTCTTAACCAATTGGACAATTAATAAAAAGGCTTTAGTGACGTGACAATCAATATTTTTAAAGCGCTCTAAAAACATTGATACATACCTATAGACTCATGAAGAATATTTGCATACACAATTTTGCCGAAAATGTGCTGCATAAGGTTGAGAAAAAAACTAAAATTTTCTTGTTTGGCTTACTTATGTAATGTTATTGTTTATCTGCTGGGCCCTAGGGTAGCAAAAACATTTTCATATGCGATTTCAGTCTTTTTTTATACTTTTTTAGGCCTTATAAGTTTTTTAATATAGTCACACTAATACAGAAAATTGTTAATCCTTCGTCTGATTTAAAAGTGACAAAGGATTTTACAGATTTTCAGCTTATTCTAAACGTGAATTTATCTTGTCTTTTTGGAAACATTTTAGTTCATATGTTAAAAATTTAATAAATTTAAAAAAATGATATTTTCTGACAGTTTGTTATTTTGTTATTTAAACATTGTATGGCTTCCTTAAAAATTGCAGAAAAACATCTCTTTTTCACATGAGTCAAGAAATCTATGAAATTGTTTGGTTTAAAAAAATTTAGAATTTTCTATTTGGTTTACGTAAAATACATTAACATTCTTAGAGGCTCAAAAAAATATTAGAAGATTTGTTGCTTGGTGAAGAATTTTTGGAAATATTTAAGTTTGTTCAGAAAACAAATTAATAATTAATAGAATTGATAGTTAGTGATTACAGAAGTATTCCTCATTAACAAACTTGAGGTAGAAAATCCGTACCTACTGACGAATCAAAATTTTCTTTAATTAAAAATATGTTATACATTAAATTTTTTCATGTCATTAAAATTTTTTTAAAGTTAGGGTATCGGACCTAGTGTTTAAGATAATTTAGTTCCAAATATGTCTTTTAACATGGATTGCAGTGGGGTACAGCAACAATAGCTTAAAAGACATGCGCATCAAATCAAACTATTTTTATAAAAATACTGGACAAATCTTTAGAATTTCTACTTTACTTTAGTTTTTTCAAATTATGGTGTGACTGAATGAAATAAAAATCAGTTTATTGATGAAAAATCTGAATAATCTACGACTGTCATTATACGGATAATGACGGGTACACTCGTTTGAATAACTCGGTCCGCGGGTTTTCTACCTTAAGTCATGCTCCAGACGTCAATACTGTACTTCTTTGTAGTATTTCTTGTATGTACCTAATCATAAATAATATAATTGAAATATTTATTGTATGAAAATATATTCCACCTACTGGTAGACAATTTTATGAGAAATAACTGGTACCCTAAAACTTCTGCGTATCCTTTGTAAAAGTGTACGATGTTTGAAACACGAAAGAGATCCATACGTATAAAAAACGAAAGTGAACAAATTTTTTTTAATGTATAAATAACACAGCCGATATTTTCTTAGATAAAACTAATTTCTTGTGAGATGATTCTGTAAAAGGACATTCAACTTTTATGCAATTTTAAATTGGTTGATTTAATTGTGCTCTTCTCATCAGGCTGTAAACAATATACCTTCACCTAATACAATAGCTAATTCATCGGTGTATTAATATTTAATACTTATCAATACACCCCCGCCACGTAAATTTACCAATGGGCAGGTTGCATCGGCCCACGACTCGCTATTAAGGGGAGACACTTACCGAACCGCGATTAGTTTTCGTGACGCAACTCTTCTATAATTGATTAAATAGTAAATATACATATGTAGTAGTTCATATAGTCTTATTATTCAATTTGGGTTGTCAAGTTCTTAACTCAAGATATCTTGTCAATTATATTTTAAGGAGAAAGCGTTACAAGCTGTCACTTGGCAGAGTTCCATGCAAGTATTTGAGAATTACATTGCTAAATGCTCCTCCCTCAACGTACGGTCAAATTTTACTGGTGCAACCCTTGTGTTTTGTCATTATCTCTATAAATAATATTATTTAAAAAATTTTAATCGATGTATGAGATGAGTTACAAAGTGTTGTGGTCGCCTCTCGGACTTTAAGAGTTAGCTCCCCTGTTTTTACACTAGAACATCAGCTTTATTGTTCGTTGCCACTCTGTAGGTGGGCTAGTGCCGTATATGTCACCAGCTGTACATCGCTCCTTACTCAGCAAGTTATATTTATCTTGTAAGATATTTTTATTTTATACCATATGCGTAAGCAGATTACTTAAAAACATTACAATTTCGAATGAAATAAAGTGCAAAATATTTTACTATGGAAACTCATATAATGACAGACCAAAACTTTGCATGTTTATACTCTATTATTAAGTCGTATATGTAAGCACTGTTTTGACCCGCGCGACTCAGAGTATAGCCGGTTGGATTTCCCACTTGTGAAAGAGCGAACGCATCAAGGCTAATTTTGAAGACGAGCCGTCTGTTTTTTTTTTTCGTTTCATGGAAGAAGTAAGTGTAAGAGATGACACTGATGAAGCTTCAGACGCAGTTAAGACTGCTACGTGTACTTTTCCTCTTCGTTAGTTTTCAGAACAATTTTTCGTATCTCACTTAATAATTATAAATATTTTTACAAGTAGTTATTTTTAGAAGATTCTCTTTAATTGGCAAGGTACACTATCTCACGTTATTATTTGTATACATCTTTCTTCACCTCTAAAGATAAAATAGGCTATTTCGACTTGTTGTCTTTATTCTTATCAATATTTTTTCGTGCAATAACTGTTGAGAAAGATATCTCAAGTATAAATAATAGTAACTCAGTCGTCTGGAGCACATATATCTACATCATGTGTTGTGTTACAAAGTGTTGTTTTGTATTATTCAATTACAGATAAGTAATACGATTTCTAAATTATCGAAGTAAGTATACATAATATATAAACAAAATAAAGAGTTCCCATAATAATTAAGTATAAAACTTATACGTTATTTAAAGCAAATATTTACTATTTCTAATGATTAAATTATAGACAGTAAACTACGTGTTGCCAATCACAGATTTTTTAATGATTTACTGTTTTTAAGCATGAATTCATTGCAAAGTTCTATGTCATTTTCTTTTAAAAATTATACTTGCATTAATTAACAAAATTTATGAGTTTAAAATTTGTCCAAAATAAAAAATAATATTTTGCTGACAATTTTGAACAATCCCATGTACTACTAGGTTTTTAAAGAAAACAGTTTGAATAAACAAATCATTTAAGTTGCATGAATACATTATAATTTTCATCAATGATTTATTTTGGTTTTTCAAAATAAAAAATTATTCTGTATTCTTCACAATCAATTCTCCCTCTTAATGAGCAGTAAGTTCTGGCTTATTTTACATCAATAAAAAAATTTGATGTATAAAATATTGAAAAAATTCATACAATTTCCTGACACTCTGAATAGTTATTGTAGAAAGTTTTATTGCTTTCTCTGCATTTTGAGAAAATCATTAAACCTCCTTGAATTCACTACATCGAATTCATATAGAGTCATTCAATAAACTTCATTAAAACGTTAAATATTTTCTTGCTATTAATTTAAATCGAATGTCAATTTCAAATGACCCTCGAGTGTTCTGAAAATATTTAGGAAAAACTATATTACGAGATGAAGCTTATTCAGACAAACAAACAATTGCTTAGTTAAATCTTTCCATCTGATGCGTACTTTTAAATTTATTACACAGCATGTTGGAAACGTTTTTTTTTAAGTATTCTTTCAAAACTTCTTTATTGACTTTGAATCAACAATATCTTGGAAAACATGCTTTGGATCGGAATGTGATTAAAAAATTCTGTGTTTTTCTTGACGAGCTTTACTCCCGTAGTATATAGGTGGTTTACTGGAAAATTTTTATAATGCTCTAAATTAATTCAGTTTATACGATTATTTATTTATTGATGAATGTAATATGTGTGTCAGCACGAAGCCACATTCGTTTAATGTACAAATATGATAATACAGAGTGTGCATGGCTGGATTATATATTTTTCTTTGCCATACAATATGTATGGGTGAGGAAATCTACGAAAAATCTGTCATTTTCCGTGCTCAAAAACGAGATAAAATTTTTTTGAAGGCACACCTCGGACATGAAAAGTGCAAACGCAGTCGTAAAATTGATATTTAAATTTGGGGTTTAAAATCGAAAAAAGCTTTTATGAAGTGGGATTCCTGGAACAAAAAAATGCGTGTGTCCAAGGTGTGCTTTCAAAAAAATTTTACCTTGTTTTTGACACCGAAAATAGCAGATTGTTCGTAGATTTCCTCATATATGTATGTATGTATGAAAAACGTAGGTATATTATGAATAAAAAAATATTCATACACTCAAGTAAATATTTTAAAATCATTCTAGAGCAATGCAATCAATTTTTATTATTCAATAAGGCTACCACGAAAAGATTATACATAATCTTCTTTTCGCTACTTGTTGTAGTTGTACTATTAATGACCTGCTTTTGAAGATAAATCCCCCGTATTTTCTTGCATCATATCTGCAAGCTTTTTTTTTTGTCGATTCACGCAAGCACGTACTCACAGATAGTTAAGTATACGTGATACCGATTGACCAAGCGCATATCCTTACTAATACCAACAAAGTATAGTGGTGGTCCACGGTGCGCTGTTACGTCAAGTGAGGGCAGCGTGTTGCATTGGTAGTTATAGTACGAAGAATTGTCGAGTGGATCCGCGATTCATTTGTGAATTGCACTGTTATACTGTCTCAATGATATACACAAATCTTTATTGATAAGTTAGTTGAAATATTAGGTACTATCAGTCTGGTAGATTTTTTCAGCTCTTTGATTTTAAAAATAATAATGTGTAAGTCAAGTGCATATTTTCGTGACAGCTTCTTTAAAAGTATAAGTTATGTAGTTTAATTAAATACACCTGACTCCAGAGCTTTGTAAGATACGTGACTAAATGTAGTTACTTCATATCCTAATGTATTAATTTGTGTATTGCGATAATTTTAAAGATTTAACATAAATCTTATTGACGATTTCGATTGATATAATAATCGTCAATCGTTATTGAAAAATCTCAGAATGGTAATTGCTTAAATGCATTTTAAAAATAATTGGGAGCATCCATAATTTAGGAAATGAAATAAATGTGCTACTGCTTACATACAGCACAGGTTCAAATGCTGGTCAAAAATGATAAAAAAAAATTCGAAGTTTTTTTTAGCTTTCAAAAAGTTACATGAACTCTGAATTTCCCTTAAAATCTTATGACCAGTCAGCGCAGATGGAGAGAGAGGAAATTATTAGTAGAGGGTTTCTATAAAAAATGGCTAATAGCATACATGTGAAAAATAGACAATATGAATACTTTTTAAATGTATTTTAAAGCTTATTTATATATACTAGGCATGCCATGCGCGCTTCGCACGCTTTTTCACTATTTTTCAACGACAAAAGGATTATTTC
>JAPYYV010010972.1:0-23678 GCA_030522625.1 Copidosoma aretas | reverse complement strand
GAAAACATGAAAAAAAGGACTCGTTTTATTGAAGTCGACCGTACGAATGAGATACGATTAATTACATACGCACTCATACACATTAGGGTATCTGTTATTGATCAATTTATATTGTCGCTGATAAACTCCCTAGAATATCTTCGTCACATCCCAAAATACAAATCCATACTTTTGAAATGAAAAATTTTTCTTGTTCACACGTGCCACCAGGGAAGAAATGGTTTCCCATTTCGATAGCATGGGATCTTAATATTTTAACATTGTTTAATTTTTTTGACCACTTTAAATATTTATTCTAGATTTTTAAATTATGCGAATAAATTACGGATCACTTAGACTTGATGGATCAATTTTTAGGCACGACTGCTCCACAGGAGTGCCTTATATTTTTTCTCGAGCAAAAAATGTAACGACCTAATAGTAGTATACATTTGTCATGAAAAAAATTTTATCCAAAAAATAATTGTGATCCGAGTTGGTTCAGTTATGTGGGTAATGTAGTATGCGTGTATGTAAACATGTATCTTGACTAACTCAAAAATTAACATCCCATTGAGCTCACATTTAGTGGGTAGCTTCGTTCTGATGATCGAACTTGATGGTTTGAAAACAAAAAAATTCGTTCGAAGGAACAAGCTGTACCAGCCTCCAAACCGTAAAACTTAAACATTAATTTTTTTACTTTTCACTTGTAACTTATAAGCGGACATTTTAGGTCCACGTCTTGCTGAGAAAAAATGTAGATCTCAAGGAAATACAACTTTTTACGCCCTTTGGTGGACCAAAAAATATTATTTTTATGTCCTAATAGTAAAAAAACAGCTTTTCAAGAAATTAAAAAAAGTTGGCGCAAAATTGCACTTTGCACCCTCGGCAAGAAAAATAATATACGAGACTCGGGCACAAAAGTAAAACAAGCGCGCCCTTCGGGCGCTCAATTTTTTATTTTCTGCCCTAGTGTCGTAATGTACTCTTGTTACTTCAGTGTATATTAAAAAGTTTAGGCCTGCTACGTGGGGTTACACTCGGTATAGTGATCGAGAAATAAGTGCATAGTGAGTGTCGTTTATAGTTTTTTATTTAAATAGATAGGAGATCGATGGAAGAGCCGCGAATGTAAGTCGCGAACCGGAGCGGGTACGTCTGCTTCTCTAGAACATCGGGTCTGGTCTCCCCTGCTTCTCCTGATTCCCTCTCTCCTTGCCTACGATGTACTCCCCCGTCCGAGAGGGCCCCTGGCTAGGGAAGGGCGGACGGACGTATAGCCATGCTATCGTACGTCACAGGTCCTACGCATTTGGATTCAGAAGCAAAGTTGTAGATCTTCAAAAAACGCATCTTTCCGTTGTTGTTGTTTAATTTTTACTAGTGATCTTTGTACTTTAAAAATCAAAGAAAAAAATGAAAAATATGAAAAAATCAAATTTTTTCCTACAACTATTACAAAATAACATTTTAGGTCTGTACATGATGATTGTCGAGCGAATTTGTAGATTTCATTGATATGAAACTTTTGTGTGTGGTACTTTGATTTACGATGTGATCCTCATACTCTGGATGACAAAAAATAATTCAAAGTTCAAATTTTGCTCTGATAAAAAATATAGCAGTCGTGCCTTAAATTCAAAAATACTCTTCTGTATCAATTTATACACCTGTTATTTAATAGCGATCCACCTGTATGAGAAAGTAAAAATGTTCAACATATTTCCAGACCACCCAGGAGGTATTGTTGATAAGCGTTGTTCGAAGAAGTGAAAAATACTTCTACTTAGAAAGTTGGCAAAAGTTTTTTCTTACAATGGGCCTAAAGTGCAGCAGAGCCTTTTTGCCCTCAGGCCGCACTTTGGGCCCTTGAAACCCCTTTGCGCCCACGGGCAGAAAATTTTTTTCGGCCCTCCGGGCCCAAAATTTCTTCTGCCCTAGGGCGCACATTATTTTTGCGGGCCCAAAGTGTGCCCACAGGCAAAAGTAATATATCTGTAAATAAAAATTTTTTTCGACGACACTTCGTTATCAATTTTAACAATACATCTGATTTCAACGTACTAACGCCATAAATTGCGCATCAAATTATTTTCCCAATAGCGGATTATTTATCGTACAATGTGCTTTTACATGTTCTGGCAACAACAAAAAAATTAAAAGTGAGTAAAACAGAATCTATTTCAATAAAAAAAATTATGCCATTTTTTTTTTGTACTAAAATGTTTTTTAACTCATGTTCGCTCTATAATGCGTACAATACATTACAAGCACAACTTACAATACTGCATAGACAAAAATCTCACGCATCGTATTTTTATTACATTTTATTTCTTAATTGAGACGCTAAGTTCCAATATAAGGTCATGCACTTTATTTTCATTGATCTTACGCATATTTTAATATGTTATATTTCAAAAATGGTGTCGCCAAAATTCTACAAACTTTGTACACGCGATGGAAAATTCTTTTTTCATGGCATAGTTATTTTTAGTAATAAAAGTCAAAGCCGTTTTCGATGTATTAGTAAAAACTCGATTCAATGTAATGCTTTGCCCATAAGGTAAAGTCACTTATTATGAGATGATTTTCCGACATTTTTTAAAAAAAATTTCATTATGACCTCAGTATTAAGTTAAGTATGCTAGCTAAGGTATCAATAGAAGCGCTAGGCTTTCCTGAATGGTATTATAATTTTTGTAATCCATTCAGACGCGAAAAAACCTATATTAACAAATTAATGACACGATGAATGGATACTATTTATGAAAACACTAAAGAAAGAGGCACTTAATTATGAAAATTAAGTTCCTGTTATGGAAACTACATATTATTCAAATGGTACTTATTCATTTCATAATAGGAGCCTTATAAAATAGATGTTATGTTCAATTTTCTCCTATTATGAAAAAGGGATTCATAACAATATTTTTCTCAAGCGTAATAATATTTAAAATTCCCCAATATTTTAATAAAACAAAAAAATGATATCATAAAGGTTCTTAAATAAATTTTATTTCTGTCATTAAACTCCTATCACTTTTTTTTACTGGCTATTTCATGATAGGAGCCACTTTGGAAATCATTTTATCATAGGTGACTTTACCTTACTTCCCATGTTAAGAGCTACACTCGAAACACTAACATCTCTAATATAGTATGGCTGGACGCTGGACCTCCTGAAATTTTAACTACATACGTATAGTGCTTTCAAGACCGCATACTTCAAGTTGCGTCAAAATCCTACGAAAATAATATTTCTGAAAGCTTGCTGACGTTTTATTAAAAAAATGTTCGGCTATTAGCACAAAAACATGAAGCAAATTGATTCGAATACAAAACATATCAATATTACTGTCATTAGTGTTAATTATTTTATCCACTAATTGCTGTTGTTACGAGTTTAACGAATTACAATTAGCCACAAATTTTATTGTGTTTCATTATCAACACTTATAGCAATGGACTTTTTGGATTACAAACGAAAATACATAAAATCTCGAAAACTATTCTGGATTATATTAGATGTAATAAGATTGACACAACCATAACATACTAAAAATCAGTCCCATAAAACTTTTGTCACCACTAATTAAGAAAGTTGGTGACCATATACATTTATTTATATGTTTATATGGTGCATATACTGATAAAAATATGGGTATACTAATAAATATTAACATTAAATTTTTGTTTTCTCATAATAATCATGGCTTATCTACGTGTATTAACAGCGATTATTAATTAAAAAATTCGGAATTACTGAAAACACACTACAAGTTGCAATATATAATTTTACGAAAACTATTGAAAATTACATGAAAACAATGGCAAGAACATTATGACTACGTGGTCAGCCTACAATTTACATATGTCACGACTACAGACATCTAGATTGGTACTTCACTTTTGAATGGAATATTAACTTGTAAGAATTACACGATTACACGATGTCGCGAGATGCCACACTATTAAGTCACTTACATAAAAAAATTTTAACTAGATAAATTCTTATGCTTAACTTTAACAAAACCCGACACACATTAATTTTGGCACCAACTTCCTTAAGGCGGTTATCACGCTACAGTCAACTTGAAAAATTTAATATTAATAATACAACTTAATACAATGTGATCATTCATTACCACTCATATGTTAACAGAGAAATTATATACAACGAAAAATGATTAGCTAGTAAGTAAATTGAAAGCTAATGTTTAAAGAAAACTTTTGTACGATTACATTTTTTGTTACGCTCCGTGAGCATTATGACCAAATTTATATTTGAAAAAAACACTACAATAAACTACTAAAATTACACAATTGTTTTTGGAAAAATCGCAAAAAACATTTTGTAGGTTTCGGTTTAAAAGGCATATATCTCGCGATAGCGCTAATAAGAGCGTATGTGTAAGCTTGAAGAGGTAAGATTTTATTTCTCTAAAACTAAACAGCGAATTTTTCTACAATTTACATATTTGATCAAATGCATACAAATAAAGGTGAATAATTTATTTTATGAACAGTTTAAGTTAGCCTTTAGAGTGCACTTACGTGGAGCGCATAACCCGTAAGCGTGTTGGACCCATTAGAGTGAGAGAAAGGTTTGCGTATTCAACCGGTCTTTTATTCTTATGTGCTCCACTGGTTACGTGGTACGTATTCCGCCCTCTATGTTATTGGAGCGTCATTAGACATTAAAAAAAAATTATTAGAAATACATTAAAGTTTTTACAATAAAATCTAAGAGTAAATGTAATTGTTGAAATTAGATTGAAGAAAATACAATATATATAAGTATATACACATACATACACAGTAGAGACCAAAAAGTTGAGAAATCTAAGCAAAGATTTTTCTTTAAGGTGGCTCAAGCAAGTTCTTATAAGTAATTATATGTAAGTAAAAATAATTTTTGTATACTGTTTTGTTGAAATACAGTCTTTTCAGCACACGTGCAGGAGGCTTGCGACTCACATTAAGAAAAAAGTAAACTAGGTAGTAAGTGAAAACTTGGCTTTTAACATCCTTGGCATCGTTTTATCATGCTGTTTGTAAAAGTTTTGTTCATGCACTTATGTTTATTATGAAACACAATAGTTGATCGTTACTCTAACTCATACTGATAACCAACAGTAAAACTTACCGTCGAACGAAATTCACACATTCTATCTGTTCTGAACTATTCACAATTTACTATTCTTAGTTACAAAAGTATTATCCGCTTCATGTCTTTTATTATGATTATGATTGCTTTTTTCCTGTAAATTTTGACTAATAACAATTTCTGTAATGCAAAAATCCTGTGTTGGTAACAAGTACTGTTTTCATCAAACCATTTAGGAATTCGTAAGGCGGTAACGACAATAATTTTTTTTTCATTTTTTCCAAAACTAAGTCATTTAATCCTGGTAAAACATTGTACTCAGCAACCCAACCTCTCACTGTTGATTCCCCTGCTAACTGTACTTGTAAGTCACGCAATCGGCTGTAACAGGCTGCAGAGTGGTGGTATGTAATTTTACAAAGGTTTTTTTCATCATTCTCGGTATACTCACTTTTCTCGCGTTTGAACTGCATCTTGACCAGAGTAGCAGCAGTTCTAGAAAGACTTTTGCTTTCTACAATATCATCAATAGTACGAATGCTGTTTTTTCTCATATTACGAATAGTTTCTGTCGATTAACTTGTTGTTTCAAAGTTTTAAGCTTTCTTTGAAACTGTGCTCGAACCTTTTCTAAATCTGCTACTCTGTTCTTCAGACAAATAATCGTCTGTCTTGCTTTACGCAAAACAGATTTTGTTCTCGCATTTGGAGCTTTCTTAATTACATCTCTTTCCTTTTGCACAGTTTTTGTAAGATACTGAGATTTGATGGTGCTACTATTGGTTGCTGCAGCTTCACTTTCTTGTGAATCTCTTTCAAAAGATTGTTTGGGTTAAAAATTTTTGTATTTTATTATTATTCTTGATGAATCATGCGAGCCATTCCATATCGTACAATAAAAGATTACTAATAAGTCAGATAATAAAAAATTAATAATTTAAACTTCAATTCAAGTGCAATTTTTCTGTTCTCGTCTGCTATATAGAAATATACCGATAGCATCTCGTTCAAACTATTAATTACAGTATTTCTGAAACTGTGACTGCAGGCTACCTAAAATTTATATATGTTATTTTTCTTACCTAGGGCAGAAAGGCTCTGCCGCGCTTTCTGCCTTTGGGACGCATTTTCGGCCCTCCTAATCACTTTCAGCCGACGGGCAGGAAAATATTTTTGGCCCCGGGGGCCAAAAATTTCTTTCTGCCCTAGGGCCGAAAGTGATTAGCGGGCCGAAAATGCGCCCACGGGCAGAAATTTGCACTTTCTGCCCTCGGTACAAGAAATGTTGTCCTCACCTAGGGCATGAATATACAACAAACACGCCCTTCGGGCACGGTAGTCGTATTTTCTGCCCTAGGTAGGAATCGTACTAATAATTATTATTTACAATAAAATACTAGTTTTTGAAAGGATTCGTAAAAATATTTTCCGAGTTATTGTTGAAAACGTAAATGTCGCGACGGTGCGGAGTTTCCGTAAGAGGCTGTGTATAACATCTTAAGGTGGCTCATGCGGATTTATATAGATAATTATTTTGAACTATAAAGAATTGTAGGTTATAGTTTAAGCGCTGCACTTTTTATTCCATTTTCGAATCTGGTGGGTCAACCATTTTATTTTTGAGAAAAAAATGTTGAAAAATTCGCACATTAACATTGTTTTGTGTGTAAATTTCGTTATAAGTCCTCATTACTTGTTTATAAATCATTATAATTGAACATCCAAAGTTTTATTCCATAGTATTTTGCATGAAGAATGGATTCCCAAAAAAAAGTAAAGGGTAAACCATCAAAATTTTAAGAAAACTCAATCATAATACTAAATTTTAAGCGTTTGACGAATATCATATATACTAAAGCAATCAAAAATTAATCAATTTTTACTCCCTCATACTATTACATGTATTTATGTTACTACGAATAATGTTTTATTATTTTTACTATTATTTAAGTCGATATAACCGGTTTTACTTAGCGTCACCACCAGGGCCTTTCGCTTGATACGGTACCAAACGCATGAGCCCCCTTAAGTGTACTACTTTTTTGTCGAAAACTGAGGCTACGGTTCCTAAAATTTTAATATGTTGTTTATATAATTAAAAGGAATACATCATAATTTTTTGGTGACTTTCGTAAGAAATTTGTATATCGCTCTAAGGCCCTAAAAATAAAAATAACGTCGCCAAAACCCGAATGATTTTATCTCAGCATTGGTGATAAACATGGTGATAAACAACTTTTGATATAAAGAGGCAAAAGACAAAACATATTTTTTTCTAAAATAGTACATTACGCGCTAGGGCACAAAGTACAAACATGAGAGCCCGAAGGGCGCAGTTGGTGTACGTTTGTGCCCGAGTTGCGTAAATTGTTTCTCATACCCAGGGCACAAAGTGCAGTTTTGGGCCCGTCGGCACACTTTAGGCCCACGAAATTACTTGGGTTCCTAGGGCAGAAAAGTACTTTGCGCCCATGTGCCCAAAGTGATTTCAAGGGCCGGAAGTATGGCCCGAGGGTGCAAAGGGCTTGCCGTACTTTGTGCCCGGGAACAATAGTAGTTTTCGTCACAAATATGCATCTCTCCAGTGCGGTTCCCCGTGCTAAGCAACGCCCAAAGGGACCGTTGGGACCCCCCTGGAGAGATGCTCATTTGTTACGAAAACTACTATTTCCTACCTCGGGCCTTTTTGCAATCCTGGTACACCTTCGGTAGGAAAAAGGGTTCGCTACCCACGTGCGATTCAACCAGGGCTACGTTACGGACCCTCGGTCGGCAAAATCGCTCTGGCGGCGATCGCACTTTTGTGACGAAAACTACTGACTCCTACCTCGGGCACTTTTGTAACCTTGGTACACCCTCGGCAGGAAAAATTGTATTGCAGTAAATATTAGACTCGAAGGGGCTCGACAATAGATCCATGGCCTCTATCAAGGCTCGATAATAGAGCCAAAAAATAGTTTTTTCATTTATATTTATTTGACCATAAGTTCAATCATTGATTGTATAACGCAGAAAAATTTACACTTGCAGTAAATCTCTTATACAACCAATATGTACTAGAATTGCGATGAAATTACTCAGCATACATATAATGTTACATTAAATTCGTGAAAATTGTTCTAAGACCCTCGATAATTGGGCCATCTACCCCTCGTTATACTATTTTTGACGGTAGGAATCAGGATATACAAAAAAAAGTCGTTGAAGAACTTTAAATTTTTCTGTATAGCGCGCATCGGAACCTAAAAGTTACAAAAATAAACCTGATTTTATTAAAATCAACAGTGGCAATCATAGGACATTGTTTATTGCGTAAGGACATACATGCATTCATGCATGCGTACATACACAAAAGCACATACACGCGTAGACGGATGGTTTTTCCAGAGAACTTTCTTGCTATTTCAACTTTCAGAAAATATAAATCATCTTGTCTTATTCTCAATAGGCAATATAACTATACATAAGGGTAAGTGAGGGTATTGTTGTCGTTGTACCAATTAATGCAGAACTCTCAAATAATGTCTATATTTTAATTCAAGTGATGAGTTATAGTGAATAAATACTTGCAATCATTAAATTATATCATCTAGTACATAATTCATCAGTATTTCAATCTCAAAGCAGCATTTAAATCTATAGTTTTGCATGACAAAGTATCACACAGCAATAACTGGTGCACACATAACCTATCTCACGAGGTTGGTATTATTGTGGATTCCTATTTGATACATTCACCCTCGCAATAATACCAGCATCCGAAATTCAACTTTCAAACCTGTTTTTAAATAAATAATCAGGAGTTGACACCTTTATAAAAATAATTTTAGTAGTTTTTAGACCAGACTTTGAGTAAATAAAAAAATTACAGCGAATAGACAAACTGTTCTTCTACTATAGAACTTTAAAGCTAACCTTTAAAAAAAAGCGCAATTATACCCCCTTCAACCCCTATAGATTATTGAAAATCCTGTGATGTGAGATTTTTTGAAAATTTCATACAATTCATTTTGATGTTTGGACAATCATAGCAGATAAGCGACTAACATGATTGCAGCTCCCAGGCGTGTGCATTTTCAATTTTTAAAATAAGCTAAATAAATACCAGAGTTTGTACACCAAACAGCTTGTCGTTCCTTATCCTTAAGAAATCGGCGCAAAGAGTGACCATTGTGTAATCTATTGTTGCAATTTACGTGTTGGCACCATGAGTACACATTGTTCTTTGCCATGGTAGAGTTGTCGACTTCAAACCAATGGAAATGTTAGCAGCACTAATATAATGTAAACAAAACGTTTAAAGGAACAAACAGCATAGACAACGACTTAGAAAATATATTGTAAAAAAGTCTACGTGTATGTTGCAGTATCAATAAAGATAAACATGTAACTATTGTAGTATAGCATAAAAAGAGATGTAATATGTAGCGTTACACGATACGTAGGTAATGTAAGCAACTTACCTTTTAGCCTCGCTTTTTGCGTCAAATACTCATAACGAGAGTGTTTTTCCTTTTCACATGTAACTTGAAAACCTTTGTAATTACTCAAGAGCACAAAATACTATAAGAACTGACAATACAAAGTGTGCTAATCAGTTCTGCAGGAAAAATATGTTGCAGTGAGAAACGCACATCAACCTGTTATGTCTGCTGTATGCAGCACTGTCTTAAATCAAAACAAATAAACACGCCGCGAGTGCCGCGACACGCTGTCAACGACAGCGGTAGGCGGGATAGTCCAAGAAACGTAGCTGTCAGCTTACATTGAACCAAACAATATAAAAACTTGATATGATATGTTTTCTACCTTGCTGATCACGAAAAAAATACTTACAAACATATGTTGTATATATTAGTACTCGGGGTCTGTGAGAAAAAAAGCATTTTAAAGGGTAAAATGCTTATATCTCAAAAACGGAGGTAGGTGATAAAAAACGGTTTACACCATTCGAAAGGCCGTGAAAAAATGCATTAGAAATAATTATTATTTTGATGAACGTAAAATCTCGAGATGAACAGGCGTAAGTAATAGCAGGCGTCATGCTAGGGGAAAGACTTCTCTGCTGGCTAAGCATCGGCCATCCGCTGTTGCGCAGTAAAATTTTAACGCCCGTTTTTCTCGAAATTTTACACTTAACAAAATCAAACCAACAATCCAGAACATATCATACGAAGTTTTCATATTTTTTGGTTCAATGTAAGCTGACAACTACGTTTCTTAGACTAGGAACGAGCAAAATCAGATTTTACACTTAAAAGTTTATGTATTCTCACACAATAAAAGTTGGGGTTTTAACGCATAAAATATAATTTTTTAGAAGTAAACTCGATCTACTCCGTAAGATGAACTTAATGTTTGAAACGAAGGCAGTTTATTATTAATGCTCTTGATTATAAAAAATACCTGTTTAACGCAAAATGTTGAGCACAAAATTTTGTCCGAGTTGGATGTTTTGCCTTTTAAAAGATATTTCTGCACAAGTACGTTAATGAGAAATGCAAATACTTACGTATTTTATTTGAATCAAAGTAGTACATAAATAAATAAGAACTTCTGAAAACATGGTAAAACAACTTACCTTAACATAATGCTGCCGGTATCTATATAACGATTCGAATTTTCACAAAATATTTTTCTTTTACTTCCAACATCGATTACACTATATTGGCCCAAAAAAAAAACTTAAAGCATAAGCTCTGTATATAAACATTTCTGCTTTCTCATACAAGTAGATTTCTATTTTAAAAAAATTAACTTTTGATATGATAGGAGTTCTGAAAATTATTATTTTATTTTTTATTTTTATTGTCTTGTTTTCAGATTCCAATGCACGGTGGACCAAATCATTTCGATTCTATGGATGAGTATTTTTTTTATGTCGATTTTATTGATTAGTAAAAATCAATATTAAAAAAAAAAAAATTTTCATTAGTCTTTTATTTTTTTTTGCTTCCTCACAGATGATGCCAAAGGTTTATTTGAAGCAAATTTCAGCTATGCCTACTTAAGTTTGTATAAGCTTTGAAATAACAATCAATAAGCTTAATGAAAATAATATATAGTCTAATTGAAACGCATTTCAATAAATTTGAAAATAAAAACTGTTACTCGATGTCACAGATTACACACATACGCAAAAAAAAAAAAAAAAAAAAAAAAAAAAAAAAAAAAAAAAAAAAAAAAAAAAAAAAAAAAAAAAAAAAAAAAAAAAAAAAAAAGTCCTCCGAGATTCGAACTTGAGCTGACAAAATTGAATAAAACCTTGATGCGCTGCTTATCCATCTGCGCCATGATACGATTGAGCTCGAGATGATTAAAAATGATTTATGTTTATAGAGAGGCTCCAAAGCTTGTATTACATATCAGAACTTACACTATTATCACATATATTCAGCTTAAATCTCAATGGTATAAGCGTAATAATAAATTTTAGTACAAATTGTGATGGCTCAATACATCTGGAAAGCAATGAGTGCTCTTGGCGAATACGTAAATATGCATATACCCCATATACCAGGCCGTGCGGGCATATCAGCACGTTACGCCACGTGTATACCCAGTATACCTATACGTATTCCTTTCCGACTCTCTTGACTCTCCCCACCGCTATTCGTGCGCACGTTCTGCTCTCCCCCTTGCCCCTCATCCCCTCGCCACCAAACTCAAATTGTGCACATAGTTCGCCTGGCCGGCCATGTTGCGTCGCTCTGATCAGTGCCAAAACAGCGACACACTCTCTACCATAGGCACTGGCAATCTCCCTACTAATCTCTGAGGGCGTTTTAGGCCAAAGCTTTGGCTTAATAGCCTGGGCAACGATTCGGTGGTGTGGTAAAACTAATATGCTTGGCAGCAGCCACTTGTGCTGAGGAGCAATATACTCTTTAGTGGGGGTGCTTGCTACACATGCACAGCCGTATTACTGTTTCCTGTATGGAGATGTGCTCCGTGTAGGGCCACAGTAATAGCGGTGATTGTACATAAATTTAATTACTAATAAAATCTTCAATGAAATAGTTCTAAAATTTATTTTAAATTATATCTCGTTGAACATTTTCTGACATAAGAAACAACGCGAAAAATTTTCTTAATTAAAAACGTAGCATATCTATGCAAGCGTCGTAAAAAATTTAATGAATTTGCTAATCGTGATCAACGAGACCCATGTGTAAGGCCATTCCTTTAAAACTATCATATTTCACACAAATTATTGTTTTTATGTCATCTAAAGCTATTTTGCCTTTAACCTAGATGAATATGAGTTTTAGATAAAATCTTTCTTGATCTTGTGGTGACACAACATGTAATCCACCAATTGCTACATTTTTTCATGTATTTTGCGCTTTATCCAATTTTTTGTTTGATTTTAAAACATATTATATTTTTGACAAAATTTTTTTTTCATTCAAGTTGAACCAAGCTGTCAAGGGCGTTTTCCAAATAATAACAGCTTAATCAATTGTTCTTTTTATCAAAAATTAATCTTTGTTTATTTTCGACACGCACAGGCAAATGGAAGACTAAATGGCTTCTACAATGAAGAGGGAATCGATGTACTGTAAAATTTCATCATGTATTTCATAATCGTGTTTTTCGCCAATGCGTTCACAAAACGCTCTATCATTTTCTTTATAAATATAATCAAATATGTACTTCATGCTTTAGATTAAAGCACATCATTTTACATTTATATGGCAATTATATCTTAATAAAAATAAATCCTTTTGAGGTACTACTATAGAATTATCTACTGGCATCTTGACAGTACTGTTTTTTAGTCTGTGAATATGATTTTCATGAACATTATGGCTTCTCATATATTCAGGGTAACCATTTTGGTTATTTTATGTTTCTGATGTAAATCATTTTGGAAAGTTTTTTTACATGTCTTCGTCCAAACAATAAGTTTTTTCAGAATGGGGTCCATTGACCCTATGTTTCCATAGAGATAATATAGATAGAGGAGTAAAAGTATTGGGTTTACTGTAAGTGGAAAAGTGACGTCGATAGATAAAGAAAAAAGATATAGGTTTACAAGCATCTCCCTTGCACCTATTCGCTGATTGGCTCTCTCCTTGATCTCTCTCCTCTCTTACCTCCCTCCCTTCGAGTCAACAAATCAGCGAAGAGGTGCAACGAGATGCATGTAAGCCGCTGTCTTCTTTCTCTGACCACTGACGTCCCCAGATTGTGGCTTACTTCCCTCCCCTATCTATAATATCTCTATGTATGTTTCACTACCAATTTTGGTAATATTTTTTATTCGACTGGAATTTCAGCAGAAATGTGTCCATCAATTTTATTTGATTACTAAAGCTTATTACTGTGATAAAGTGTCAATAACCAATTTGCATAAGGCAAGCCTACTTTTTTAAATTCTACTGTGTTACCGTAAGATAAAACTTTACTAAATATCTCATTTTTCAAAATGTCATGAAAAATTAATTTAGAACTATATTTAAAAAATTATTGGACAGTTATATTAGAAATTTCGTCTAGTGTTGTATGTCTTTGCTAACCTTTAAAGATATTTTCTAATCATGGCTTGGTTCTCCTGCTCTGCTAGCGCTTCGTGGTGGCATGGCATCTGCCGCAACCAACGAGCCTATGCAAGCGAGAAGGAAGAGCCACGCAGCAGTGCACCTGTCACTTCCCCTCCTTCACTTCTCCTTTATCAACCTGCCCGCTCGGTTGTGCTCTTTGAGCGAAACGGCCCTTGCGTATTTAGTTACATACGATATACATCTGAATTTACAGTTGGTTCTTGTTATTAATAATAATAATAATAAGGTAATTGTGATGTATTACATAAGCAATTGATGGATTGCACAGTTAGAAAGATTAAGCTAGATTAACAAGTTCAGTGGTGTACAGAACTAATTGTGGATAATAAAGTGATTATATATTATTATGTTTAATATAATATTAAGTGTACTAAGATTATATGCCCCAAGCAAGTTCCTATCCTACGGCATCACCTTAGATTAAATTTATGTCATAGCAGGTTATGGGCCCAGCATGCTTCTACTGCGCTACGTGGAGGTATTCGGGATGTCGTGGAGCTGGGGCGTGCTTCTAGAACCAGTGTTTGGTGCAGCGGTGGTAGTTTGATTGTAAGGCAAGAGAAGTTTTTGTTGCTGAGTGTGCGGCTAAATGCATTTAGTGAAATTTAGCTAGGAAAAAGTGTATTGGTGAATAGGTTTCATTGAGACTTGTGTTGTGCTAGTAGAAGATGGAATGAGAAGCGGGGCGGTGCCCACAGTGGGCCAGATCGCTGAAAAAACGACCAAGCCTCGCCTCCACCTCAATTTCGCTCCAAAAAATTATTTTTTGGTACGGTTCTACTCGTTTTGATCTTTATTTTAAAAATCTAAGACCTTCGCACGTGTACAAAATCGTCTGTATTGTGTAGGTGGCGCCAAAGTAGTCATATTTGCCCAACCTGTTATTTAATGTCTAATTTGGATGAATAGTTAAATTATAAAAAATCGACAACATTGCTTTTTATTGTATTTCAGGGCGCTTAGCACGGATCAGTCGTTGAATTTTGCCAAAAAACAATTGTTTGAACAAATTGTTCAAACAAATATTTAGTTTAAATTTTTAAAAACAAGCGACATATGTTTTCTATAGTTTTCGAGACTGCTGATTACGAATCTGTTTCTTAAAATGCAGAAAAAAATTTTTTAATAAATATTAGGTAAAAATATTTCAATAACAAGTGGCACGTGTTTTATATACTTATCAAGGCTGCTGATCTATTATTGACTATGCAAAATAAAATTATTTAATGAATAAGTATAAACAATTATTAAATATATTATTTCGAAACCGTGCGACACACGTTTTCTGTAGTCATCTAGGCTGCTAATTACGAATTTAATAAAATATTAGTGCTCGATAAACAAATGACAGAATGACAGAAAGTACTTGATATATTGCAAGCAATTGGAAATATTTTGTTGTAGGAGTAGGACACAGTCAATTAACATTCTATTAAAGCTCGATTAACAATATAATAGCCGTATTTTATCGGCGTTTCATAAGTCCTACATCAATGTCTCAGCGAGTATAAAAATTTATACTCATAAGTTACTTTTAAACGAAATCAGTGGAATCTCTGCAAAGCTATCCTCTGCTGCAATTCGATATTTTACTAATGATAAAATCCTATCATGCAGCACATATGTTGATATTTCTGTTTTTTGGTCAATGCAATTAAAACATATCTAGGTTTAAGACCTACTGTCGGATTAGTATGGTGATTTAGAATGAATAAAATCTTTGTATTCACGCTTATTTCATTTTTTGGGTACATTTCCAGAAATGTCTTAATGTTTTGGAAATCTGAGGTTACGGTATTATTTTGTAACATAAAATTTTTATTAGATAGACTCGCTTACTTGTAATATGCCTCTAAGAAGCTTACATTTGTTTTAAAAGCTTTGAAATGGATTAAATTGTGGCGTAAATGCGAGGTTTTGATGGTTTTGCTAGAGTCTGACCCACTGTAAGGATTGATTTTTTGTATGATGATTGTCAAATTCGTAATACGATTTTGTACACGTGCAAGGGACTCGGATTCTTAAAGTAGAGATCAAAACGAGTAAAACAGTACCAAAAAATATTTTTTTGGAGCAAAATTGAGGTAAAGGCGAGGTTTTCAGGTCGTTTGTTCAGCGATCTCGCCTACTGTACGGGGTGTCTACGTCTTGATTAGCTGAAAGGCAGAGGGAGCATGGGTGCAGTGTGACAGGTGAGCGTGGCGAAAAATATGGCGTCCGACAAGCCTTATAATGTCAAGGACACGCGTTGAGTCCCTTTAATAGTTTTCGTTCTGGTGCTGGTTCACGGTGCGAGCAAGGCAATACAGTGTGAGTGGCGTTGAAATTTCGTTTCCATCGACTCAGTTAATGAAGTACGAGGTATGCGTCACGTGCCTGCATGAGCTAGATAGTTAAACGTGCTGTGACGTTGGACATCTTGCGTGACTACCTGCTCTATGTCTTTCTCCCTCTCTTTCTCTCTCTCTTTTTTGTTTGCACGCGTTCATAAGTTGGAAAGCTAGACGTACGGTGACATTATGTAAAGTTGTTACCGGCCCCTTAGCAGTCCCTAGCTCCAGCTACTCTCGTGTGGTTTTGCCGACGGTTTTTCTTCTGTTACCTGTTTTGATTATTTTTTATATATGTTTTTTGACTGGAAAGATTTGAGTTGATCCTTTTGTTTTTAAATATATACAAAGCTAGAGAGAGAAAGCTAGAAAGGTGATGTGTATCTAGGTGTAACTCACAAAGATAAATGCATACAGTGGTTCTAGAAAAATAAAGCTGATTCAGTGTTTTACTGTACAACTCGCACCTAGCCCCAGGGTTTGTTTAATGTATATATATTTAGTCCCAACAGCTTCAAATAAGTTGGTTTGCACTGTTGTATATAAGTGATTTTGATTAAATATCTTTTTAATTTAGTACTGCTTAGTTCCATGATAGAATAAATTCCATGAAGAAGTTTTAATGTTGGTGTTCAGGTTTACGATAGAAAAACTTTAATGAATATATTTTCAACTAATAAATCTTATCTTATCATAGAAGAAATCTAATTTTTTTTATTTTTGACTAATTATTGCTAGTTTTTACGATAAAACATTTCCTTTGGCTAACCACCGAACACTGCAGCTAGGGTAAGCGCGGGCAGTCATACTGCAAGAGATGCATCGTGACGCCAGTATATGTATGCTGAAAAGTTAGACGCGTGCCTACGCTGTGAGTTTTCTGGCCATGGCTCATTTTCCTTCCCTTTTCGGATTGGTTGGAAAAATATGATACTAAATTTCGCGTTGCGCTATATGCTACTTACGGTATCTTCATATGTATAGGCTAGATTAATCAATACTAGATGTAATATTATTGCCCGACATAAAAGGAGATGTAAACAGTATCATTTTAAATTGAATTTCACCCAGCGCACAAGTTGACGTGTGCATGAACATGTATAATAATGTATATGAATTAGAATAAAGATTGAGGTAATTAAATTCGGTACGACCCAACACACATCATGTACGTGCGTACAGATACAAGAAGCTACAACGCTTTCCGTGATTTACGCCTACAATGGCTACACGACGAGATACAATTAAACTTTGAGAGACATATCACGCACAGTACGTCAGCAAGCTAGAAGATTTGATACATGGCAGCAGGGTTTTTCCTTGCGTGTTTGTTCACTTTTTTCTTCTCCTTTTTTGCCATAAACTTAAGCTTGATGTTGTATACTGTACTGCGCAGTTATTGTGACCGTACAAACAGTATTAAAGATGGACTAGAAGTAAAAAATTCAAAACTGCAAGCACTAATTCTGAAACCAAAGAAGAGTTATACAGAGTATAAGGTACATGATAGACAAGTAGAAAAATAAAAGGAGAATTCAAAATTGCCAAATTTTAAATGTTTAGATGAAAAGCGAATTACATAAATGCAGAAGATACTTAGACAATAAATAGAAATTTATTTGGTCAAATAATTTGGAAAGAAGTATTTAAATCAAATTTTTAAATTTTAATAAACTCAACTTCTAACTAAAATGAACATTGAAGTTATGAATCAAGACTGTGTGACCATGTGCGATCGTGAATTGATATGAAGATTGAGTATTAATTATTTTATATATTGCTAAAATTTTAGTTTTATATCTCAAGTTCAATGTGTGCGACTAATAATAAAGTACTACCGAGCTAACAGTTTGACGCGGCGAAGTTAGAAAAAGACAATGTTAGAATGAAAAATGTAGTGAATAAAATTCACTACGTTATACTTCTAGAGTAGTTCGCATTCGTTATCCAAAGAAATTCGTTTATAAAATCATATATCGAAGAATAGAAAGGAATTATTATCAGTTGGAATATAAAGAAAATTATACAAGAATATTTGATACAAGTTAGAGGGAATAGTAAAAACGTAAAATAAAATGCTGTTTGTCAATGAATTTATGATATTGAAGCCGAAAATACATTCTTCGAAGCAACTGTTGGTTACTTATAAATTTTTGGAGATGCCTGATTTATAAAAAAAAAGCTCAACTGACAACAACTCATCAGATACTGAAAAGACAAAGCTAGATGATGTTACAGATAAAGGTCAAGGTCATGGTAATAGTACTATTTCTCGTGACTCAAACAAAACAAGAGGCTGGACAGTAAAGGTGACTACGACTTTTACTTGAATGATAAGTTAAAACGACTTACTTGATGCCAAAAAGCAAATGACTGATTTCTGACTGGTTTTAAGATGTCAAATGAATTAAAGAACTTTAATATAATTTGGGCAATGAATGACGGTCTGACCATATAAAGATCGGAGGCAGCTGGAAAGGTTAGCAGGTAGGGAACTAATGATGAATGGCTCAAGCTAAAATTCTGAAATACAGGCTAAATGGTTAGTAGAAAATGTAGTGCCTTTGATACGAGGAAAAAAACTGAATTAAATGAATCATAGATATATGACATAAAGCAAATGAATGATTAAACACTTACCGAATATCAAAATCTTACGAGCCCAGCTTTAAGTACTCAGAACTGATGGAAATTTGAATGATAGGAAAAAAAATGATGTAAATGATTTCGGATGAAGAGACATAGGAAATTAAATAGATGCATTAGATTTAGATGAATTCAAATGTAAAAATTAAAGCACGGCTTTAGCATTTAGGATTGGGCCATGCATAGTTAACATCAAAACCTTACAAGATTTTAAGTTTGATAAATTAATTATAGAATAGGAAGTTCGTGAAGATCGATAGAAATTCTAAGGTATCTATTTAAAAGCAGATAAAAATAAATTTAACGTGCCGAAGGCAGTACCGCTTTGTTAGTGTGGAAACCTCTCTGATACTAACAAAGCCAAATTTCTTAAGGTGGCTCATCCTTCCAGTCCGTATTAAGCGAAGGGCTCTAGTGGTAACCCTTAGTAAAACTGGATGTATTGACTTAAATGATAGTAAAAATGATCAAATATTATTGGTAGTTGAGTCAGTAATAGTAATATTGTAAGAAAGTGAAAATAAATCCATTTTCAAGTGCTCTAGTATACTTAATATTAAACCAGCACAGGGATATAATAAGAAAAATTGTCAACACTGGATCAGCGAAGCCACTTGGACCGATTCTGAGATATAACTGATTAAGAAGCGAAATTGTAGATTTTCTTTAATAGAAAACCATATAGCGTAAACAAAATTTAAAATTTGAATAAAGTTGTTTTAGTGTTAATGCTCTATTAGATACAACTATAATGAAATCGTATTAGAATTTTTTTACCCCTAAAGTAGTAAAAACCCGCTTTTTGGACATAGAAATTCGATAAAACTACTTTGGTAAGGTATGAAACCTTAATTTTTTTTGGCACATATATAAGGATGTAAAAACAAACATTTTGGGCCAAAGATGATTGGAATCACCCAGACGATTTGTGAGATAAAAATGATTTTTTGGAAAAAAATAATTGTAGTTTTTCTCTAATAAACGAAACTGAGTAAGTTGAAAGAATAATTATAAAAGGATTATAAAGCTGTTCGGTTTTTAAATGGTAAAAAACGGCTTCTTGGGCATGGATAATCGTTCTAACAAGCATGATGAAGTATCAGACGTGAATTTTTTTTTTGGAATCGATATGAGGATACAAAAACGAACATTTTTAGCCTTGGATCATCAAAATCACTCGAAGGGTTTAGAGAGATATGACCAATTTTTTATAAAAGTTGTAGTTTTTCTTTTATAAGAAAAAGACGAGATAAGTTAATAAGATAATTTGATAAATAAAGCTGTTTTGATGTTCTGTGGGATTTACTTATTCAAAAAATCTAATTTTAATTCTCGCACAAAGCTGCCTTTATAAAGAATTATTAATTACTCAGTTCCAGATCACTAAGACGTAAGAGGGCTGATATTACTTCCCTTGCTGTGGATCCCAGGATAGTCGTTATGAATGTTTGATTGTATATCAGCGCAAGTAGCAAATCCTGTTTATTCAAATATTATTCGGTGCTTCTAATCCATGATTTAATTAAATAGAATCATAGCGTTCGTAGCAAAGCATATTTATTAAATTATTATTAGGCACTTTAAAGCGTTGTGATGAATGAATTAAATAATAGCGCCAAAAACCGAGCCTGATTGTTGAATTGTATTGGTGCGCTTAAATAATTATGATAATATGACGAAGTAACAGCGCAAGTAGTCGAGTTCATTGGTTTTATTACGATTAAGTGCTTTAATAATTAATAACAAATGGAAGAAATAAAGGTGTAAGTAGTCAAACGTATCCATCGGGGATAAACAGCTTGAATGATAAATAATTAAATGACTAAAGATATTTGAAAGCAGCCGGGTTTATAAAGTTTTTTCTTGAGCTACCGCTTCTGACAGTACTATTATATCAACCAACCTCAAGTGCATCAGTGAAAATTATTATTTAAGTTGCAAATACATGAGAATTTGAGTAGACTTAGATATCTGTTAAATAATTAGGGATCACAATTTACTGGTAGGCCAATACAATGATGAATAATTTTTTCAAAATTGAATAAAATTTATGCTTATTTAAATTAATTTAAATATAAAGAATTATAAAAAAAAAGATACCAAGCTAAACTTCGAAAAGGGACGCTTGTGAAATAAAGCGGTACGCTAGTACATTCGGCCATTGTATCAAACGATAGCGGAAGCATCAATGTAGTATATATATTAGGCTCTGGGCATGGGTTGTACTCACATATATACATGTATACATTTTTTTTCTTGAAATCCTCGGTGGGGAGTGCTTGGGCAAAGCTACACTAGACTTTCTTTTCAGCTGTAGTCTAGTGCCTCTGGCCGATGGCAACGAAAGTCCACAACTGTCTGCCTCTGTATTGAGCGCCGCTGTAGCACTATCTGACATCACTGATACATACAGACATACATACATTTATCCGTACAGACATCATACATTTATACGTACATACATACATATACAATTCTGAAATATGTACACAGATACATATATCTGGCTCTACTATACGTCATACTTATTTCTAATAACCATCGATATTTTAAGGAGTTACATAGTTTTATGCGATTCTGAGAATTTGTTTCTTGATAGCGTCTGGATGTAATGTAAGTTGATCATATAAATTTTTTAAAATACTATTTTGCATATAAAATACGCATCTACAAAGTACACTTTGAAAAGGCAATAAGTAAAAGACTTACAACTCAGTGAACCTTGATCAAAACGGATCCACTATTGCTACTCCAGGGTTTGTAGCTGTTGCTAAGCACGATTGTCATGATGGAAACCATCTCCAAGGTATCAAGTGCCCAGACTACACAGTATCTGCGTTGTACTTTAACAGTACATTAAGTCAGAAATACACCGTTGGTTTCGTAATTTAAATGATTCATTCTTTATTTTTGTTCTTATATTATAAGAAAGGTGTAATTCTAAACAATGTTAAGAATCATGATCTCTGAAAACTCCAAATACTTCGTAACTACGCTCAAAATTTTATAATTAAAAAAAAAACATACCAATCATTTAGAAAGAATAAGTAAAAATAATTTTTATGTCTTCTATTCACGATTTTCCTCTGTGCATAGAAATTAAATTTGTAAGGGCTCTACATCTCAATAGTTTTGTAAAGTCGCAAAATTGCAGCCTACATAATTTTGTATGCAAGATTTTAGATCAACCTATGCTTTCTGCATTCACACAACTACCGCAATTTATTTTGCAATAGCCGAAAATTAGAGTTATAATACGTTTCAATGCTATTAATTCTATAAAAAATCCAAGATACAAAACCCTAGTTGAGCTCTAAAAGACAAAGCATATAGTCCTGATCGCTAGGATCAAGTCATTTTTTATGATATTAGAATCTATAATGAAGAATAATGTATCCAAGTTCAGGTAAAAATGATGTATTACTAGCACAATGTGAATATTGTCCATTCAGGGTATCCGATACCTCGCAGACCGTTGCCGTCGTGATTTTCGTATTTGGCGACCCTAGATACCATTGAGTAACGGACTTTGATAGTTTTATCTTACAAATCCCCATGAAACTTAAATATATGATAAACATACTGTCAACCCTAGATCTTAGGTTCCTTAAAGATCGATGCTGTTGTGAAATTCTTATTTTTTGATCCTGATCCCCCCCTCCACCCACCACCCCTGTAAAAAGTTTCGACTAAATATAATACGAATTTCCATGATACTCTCGGAGACGACGTAGATGCTGGCCAATTGGGCATTAGGTACCCCAGATTATGTTGCTGTCGTGATATTCGTGCTTAACAACTGTAATAACTCCTAAGTGACGGGTCTCAACTAATGTCAATGAAACTCTAGGAGACGACATAATTACTGTCTATCTTGGGCATCAGGTACTAAAGAGACCGTTGCCGTCGTATAATTCGTGTACAGAGATCCGAAAAACCCCAAAGTTACGAAACTTGATTCATTTTTATCAACTTTGCCTTAGTTGTGAATTTTGTGTACATTGTTTCTGCAAGATGCACCTTTAAAATGCATATTCTTCATGCCAAAAAGTATTTTTGCGAAATTCATTAATCAGGTTAGCTCACCTAGTTCCTCGATGCTCTCACAAATCAAATGCACAGAACTGCATAAAAATATTTTTTCATGCTCAGAAAATTAATATTTTATTGCTTTCTTCCCTAGGCTACAATATAATTTCGCAATTCTAGATAATATGGTAATTTCCACTTGATCAGTAAAATGATATTCCAGAAGTCAATCATTGTATTTTTATATTTATTTATCTTTGATGCATTTTGTTGTCTAATTCATTCAAAGAATGTTTACGAGTACAATTTTGAGAAAGCATCTCATTTAATATGACTCCTTTGAGATTTTCTGTGCATGGCGTAAATGTTTTGAGCATTCCAATTTACAACTGTTGGTAAGAGTTTTTTTTTAAGAAACCTCGTAAACCACTCTAAGGAATCAATAAATCTTGAAAAGAGTTTTATAAATAAAATTCTGTAGAAATAACTTTTTGCAAGAGCGTTTTACGTATAAATGAGATCAAATTATTGTTCGTCGTTAAAAGATTCTTTGAATCATTGAATAATACCAGTGTATTATCTCACTCCTTGATAGCTCTAAGACCCTGAATAAAAATCATAAGAAAATCATATTTTAATTTTTTTTGCATAATATGTCATGTTGCCCCACAAAGTTTGCTACCCGAAACCAAGCATTCTCATTTCGTTCACAACTTGAGGTAGTTGTATCATAAATTGAAACATAAAGAGTATCTTTATGTAACTTTGCACATTGCTTAATTGATCCGAATAAGTACTTTACTCAAGGGTGGATCCAAGGGGGGGAAGGGGTCATAGGGGTCATGACCCCCCCCCCCCCCAGACCGGGTTCGCGTTGATCAACGATATTTTTGTATGCTTCTATTTAATGCACTTAGACTGTCGATATATATATATATATATATATATATATAACTATATATAACTATATATATAGTGATAAGGAGGAAATTGATTCGCCCCCCCTCACCAACC
>JAPYYV010010971.1:0-11035 GCA_030522625.1 Copidosoma aretas | reverse complement strand
TTTCGGAGCACACTCCAAAACCAGGCTTTTCGCGTAGAAAAATGATTTAGTTTACGAGGTGTCTACTTTTTCAACTAAAGCCCGACGTGTCTGTTTCTTAAATTAAAATACGAGGTGTCTCGTTTTTGAACTGAATCCCAACGTGTCTATTTCTTGAATTAAAATTTAACGTGTCTGGTTCTCGGAGCAAAATTCGACGTGTCTGGTTCTTGGAGCAAAAACCGACGTGTCTGGTTCTTGGAGCGAATTTCGACGTGTCTGCTTTTTGAAAAATAATTTGAAGTGTCTGGTTTTTGAACGATATTTCGAGGTGGCTACTTTTTCCACTAAACCATCGATATCGTTGTTACTTTTTCTTCGTGTTTTGAAGCGATAACAACGCGGTCAAAATATCGTGTTTATCACTCCATCAGGCCGCTTGCGGTGGCTCTTGGTCAGTGCAGGCAAATATTTCCATATGCGTGTACATAAATCAGTAATTAGTACAAAAATGAGCTAGTAAGTTAAAAAAGTCTAATATTTTCGCATATATATTATAAAGTATTTAGTAAAAACATTGTATATTCCATTTAGCAATATTATACATTGTTGAACATAAATAGTACAAGACCCAAAGAATAATCTCACCAAATTTTTGCTGTAAATTAATATATTTACAACCAACATGTTTTTGTATTAAACAATTTATTTATTCGTAAAACAAAGACACTTTGCGGTACTTTGGCGTTAGCTTATTTGCTAATTTCTGAACATTTCTTCTTATTTGTATAGAGAATCAACTAAGGTACCATGCGGTGTATTGGAATTAACTTTTATTGATTAAATAAATATTTTTTGAAACAGAAAATAAACGCGGACGCTTTATGGTGAGTAAGAATCATCTTGTTAAATTTATTTAGTAACATAGTTAGTTCCTCTATATAATAAACGAATATTCTCTGCAGCATTTAAGGATTAGTTCACTTGTTATGAATAAAGATACTCTGTAACATGTAGGAAATGGCTCGTTTATTTATGCAATGAATATTTGCTCATTTCGAGAAAGTAATGCCCTATTATGTAAGAGGGTTTACTCTGTCCGAATATTGATTTACCTATAGAATTAACGATGTTTTGCAGTATGGAGGGATACGTTAATTTGTTTCGTAATGTGAAATTGTATGTATAAATCAAACGACGACCGCCTGCAGTATTTGTTTATTAAAACACTATTTATGTATTTGAAAAAGTAAACAAAGACTTCCTGTATTGCTTTCATCGTATTTGTTTACTCATGCAATACTTATTACTTTAAATAATAAACATAGACGGTCTGCAGTACATAAAATTTGGCTTGTTTGTTTATTTGAGAAAAATTTATCCGTGTAAAGCATATCAAATGAAGATTGTCAATGTTCCGTACCTATATTATAGATACATAGTCAGACAGTGGTTTCTGCATGCAATGTTATCACTACAAAATAAAGAAAAAAAAATATTCTGAACGGACACCAGTCGTATGCATCTTCTGCTCCAGTATGTGTTAGGCAACAGCGACCCTAACCCTTGTGCTGCAAATGCGCTAATATTTTCTTAGTGTATCTGCTCATCTATTACTTTTTGTAGTCCTTCTGCTTCACTGTTATTCCCCATTGCTGTAGGAGAAGGATGTCGGTGACTACCGTGCTTCTTGTTTTTAACATGCTTCCTTTTCTAGTGACTCCGTTTTGTTACCTCAAAACTTTACACCCAATTTTTACCTTATTTTTTTCCCTTTGACCGACACACTGTACTTGGTTTTTTACCTCTTGTTATTTCATTAACCTAATATGCATTAAGTTTTCACTTTTTTTCTATTTTTTGCCTGCGCTTTTCGCCTTACTTAACTTGTGGCTGACGCTGCACACGTGCTCACTCTATGGCTGCTGCGGCAGAGGTCTCACGTTTTTAATATATTATGCAGAAATTGGAAATAAGAGAATGTTTTAGTATCTCTAGATAACAATTGCAGTGATAAATTAGCACATAATTTACAAAGTTATGAAAAATGTTATTGGTATCGACATAGTAAAATTGTTTACTCACAGTTAAATAATGTTACTCTAAGCTTTTCGAAAATTTCATCTTTTATAAAGCTATATTTTTTTATTCTACAATATAATTTCCACGTTACTTAGAGGCGTGATAGTTAGCTTACAGTAACTTAAATATTCACAACGTTGAGGCCAACAATAATTAGAAGAACTTACAGTTACGTGAAATAAATAGTTACCACTACAAAATGATAAAAAAAAAATTCACAGCCCATTAATTTTGTTAAAACTACGTTTATAGCATATGCTACAATTTTCAAGTACGCATACAAGTATAATGAAAAGTATCCAAGTATTTCTGTAATTTATCACTATAAAGCATAAAGCCATAAATAAATGCCAGTCACTTGAGTTTTAACGACCGACACATTGGCTGAGTGGTTGAATGGCATAGCAGCCGATCAACGAGATTAAGCAACATTAACCGCGGTTACTGTTTCTGTTGCCGTTGTAAAACTTTAATGATTAGTTAGGTATTTATTAACATTTGACGATATGAGTGGTAGGTGTGCAAGGATTCAGTCTTGGTGTTTTAGTCTATAACTATATTTAAAAATTAACAATTTGGTAACTGATTATCATAAGTTACGTTTTTAAGAATATTATATAAATGCTTATGTACCTGGTTTTTAATATCTAAGTGCTTACATTTATCTTCTATTGTGGTGTCTGACTATACCCTCCAGTTTTAAAGTATCTGGACTTGCTCTCCTTTACCTTAGTACACAAATATAGTCCCTTGTTCTTCTTTTTGCTCTAAAGCCAGCGTGACTCTCCTTTAATATTTTACACCCCACTACCTATTTTTTAACTCTTTCAGCAATTATAATTGCTAATATCTTAAATCCTACATTCAAAAACGCCATTCCCCTGTAGTTTTAACGTCTGATTTCTCCTTTCCTGCCTAGTGAATCGGGTATATTCTTTTTCTTTCCCATCCTTTAATAATGTGTTTCTGTATATCGACGGTGCCTACGAAAACAATCGCTGATTAAAAGTACTCGGCAAAAAAATATTTTCTCTCAATTTGCGGCGAAAAGAATCTCCTCTACGAAATTGCGGTGAAAAGAATTCGATCTCGAAATTCTGAGGCGAAAAGAATCTCCTCTCCAAATTGGCAGCGAAAAAAATCGGCTCTCCAAATTGCGAGGTTAAAAGAATCTTCTTACCGAATTTGCGGCGACAAGAATCGGCTTTTCAAATTTTAGGGAAAATAATCTCCTCTCCAGATTCGCGGTGAAAAGGATCCCCTTTCCAAATACGCAGCGAAAAGAACCTCCTCTCTAAATTAGCGACGAAAAAAGGCCTGTTTGAAAAATTATTTGCCAAAAGAATCTTGTCTTGAAAGTTTATACCGAAACTAATATCATAGTTAAGGCCAAAAAGAATAGATATTTGTTTTTCAGAAGTAATGGTACAACTATAATACTATACGAAATATCTACACTAAATTAAATTCAAAAAATTCATTGATGTTTATAGCTTTTACTTTCAATGTACACAACTAAAAGAATAAGTAAATCATGAATAAATAATATAAATCTGAAGGTAGAAACTGACATGTTAAAAATTTTGTGGTATTGCATGATTTAAAAACAAATTTAAAACATTTCCAAAAATAGCACAGATTTATTCATCTTTAACAATGAATAAATTACAAACACTATTATCTCTTAAAATAACAACTATATATTTATTTCAGGAAAAAACAAATGCATGATTACGAATAACATGTGCTGTGATCTTTAACTTAAATAAATAATAATAAAATAGTCTTTTTGTTTCAGTGGATCAAGACTCTATTATACTTATACATAAATTTAAACATTTGATACGTTTGTATAAAAGTAACGATACTTTTCAGGTATCCACCTTTTTTCCAACATTTTTTTCATGTCCTGCTTTTTTTTCTCGCTAAGAGCAATTTTGCTACTGCGTGCAACTATTAGTTGATGAGTTTGTATGCAATCTCTGAAATCTTAATTTTTTCTGCAATAGTTTGCAGTTTCTGCGTTTTCACTAAAATCACTTATGAACTTGACTAAGGTAGGATCAGATGGATCTACTGTTATTTCACGGATTTGGGTAATCGGAACTTTTTACCAAATAAACATGTTAGCCAAGGTGCTAAAGTCTTTGATATCATTTTGATCAACGTGGTTTATTTGATAGGAATGTTTTACACACCCAGCATGCATCAATTCACCACATTGTGTTTGAGTGAAAAATTCTTTGTGCTTCGTGTGATTTTCTATTCATGCATGCATAGAGTCCCCAGCACTTTGCGTGTGACCGATTTCCAAAAACCTAAAGATTATAATATTTTAAAATAGAAAGTTAACGTACTGTAACTGAGTGATGTATAACTAGTAATTTTAATTATTAAAAACTGTTTTTTATGAATAGCAAATTTTAACGGTACCTAAATGTAACGGCTAAAGAGGCGTTCTCCGATACTCGAGACGTTAAACTCAATTTACTTGGTTATAAAGTATAAATCAAACTTGTGCTATCATAATTCAAAATTTAAGGAGGCCTTATACCCCTAAGTAGCACATAGTTTTAGTATTTTAGTTTAATCATTATTTCGGGGGAAATACTAATATCATTTAAACTGACAATAATATAGCTATTGCTAAAATTTTTACGATTTTCTTTGTAAAATTTTATTGTAAAATTTTTCAGATATCGTGGATTAAAAGAAAAATTTCAACAAAAATTGGCATTATCTGTCAATTTACAGCCAATTTTAATATTTTTGAGCTTATTCTCTTTGTTGAAGAATTTCATTAGGTGACACGGGTATAAGATTTTCAAACGCATCAGTAGTTTTATCAGAAAATTGAATTGTTGGCATGAAAATTCGTAGAAATTCGAAAAAATGAACTTTTTAACATTCGTTTAACTTTTTCACTTATAAAAACATTGGGTTTGTTTATAGAGAAATATGGAAATCTCGTAAACAAATGAATTTCCTGGAAAAACAATTGAAGTTATTGTAAATGTTATGTCCGTGTCTCCCAATGAATTTGTTTAAGAAAGAGAATGAGCCTAAAAATTTTAAAATTGTATATAAATTGAGAAAAATTAGGTAGTTTTAAAAATTTTTTTTGAACCCTCAATATTTGAACAACGTAGCAACAATATAAAAAAAAAAATTGTATCACTTTCAGCATTAGCTCTATTATCGTAAGATTAAGTGATACTTTTATTTTTTGCATTCATGAAAAAATATTCAAGATATGTGTTATGAATTTTATAAGTGGCCAGATAGATCTCAAAAACTTATTTTTCACAAGGCACACTTAAAATTATTATATTTTCATTAAATACGGATTAGTTATGTATTTATAAATACCGTATTTAAATACGTACTTAAATGTTTTTTTGTAAATGCGTATTTAAACACCTATACTTCTAAATGTGCATTTTCAAATACAGTATTTTAAGTACTTTATTCATAAATACAGTTCTTAAGTACACATAATATCCATCATTTTTTTAAAGATTTTTCTATACAATCGTCAAATCAATACTCCAAAGAGATTTTCTCTAAAATTTACAACCAATTCAATATGAAATAGACTTGCTAAACTACAAATTGTACTGTGTATTACGTAATAATTTGCTTTTTTCTCTCTGATAGCCTGGACTAGTGTGAATTCACTCACAGATTAGTAATATAATGACAAAGTTTTGCCAAAAAGGTCGATTAGTAAATTAGAAACGGAATAAAAATATCTTATGTGCACTTAAATACTGTATTAATAAATAATGTATTTCAATACCTTGTATTTAAATGCGAAATTTGGAAATACGCATTTATAAATACAGCATTTATCAATACGGATTTATAAATGCAGTACTTAAAATACTTATATTTAATAATGTATTTGAGTAATTAGATACTTGTTTTTCCCATTCCTAGGAATTTAATTTTGGAGCACGCGCGAAAGAATGAAAATGTTTTTGAAATTTCAAGAGTTACTCAGAAGATCAACAGTTATCAACAATCAAAGTTGATTAAAAATAGTCAATACTTGGCTTTAAGAAAATCAACTTATTTGGAAGCATTTTGAAAAATAATATTTTGTTATCGAAATTCAGCATGATGATTAAGCTCCGGTTCTAAGGAAGCTACTAGCCGTATCTCGCCTATACTGAAAAGATGGACAAGATATATCTAGCAGCGTCACTGAATGATTCCTAAGAAAACATTGTTTTTACATGCATGTAAATATAATACGTGTAAAATAAGTATCAAGCAAATATTTTTTAAAATAAATCTAACATATTCGGGTAAGTGAGATCTTTTATAAACCTGAACTTGTAATGAGTAGAAATAATTAGTTGTTTTAGAAAGTTGTCTGTATAAACTAAGAAATTCACGATGTGTGGATTTTAGAAAATATATTATCTTCCTATGCTTCATGATTTTACTTTGCATGAAAAATATTTCCATGCGTTTGCTTATTCGGTAGATTATAAGAACATAAATATGAATTATTGACTTACCGGTCTTTTTCGTTTTTGCCATAACTACGTTCAAGAAAATTATTTCACTTTTATCTACGGCGTTATGTCTCGCAGAAACACAACAGTACTTCAAGCACGCGACCAGTCGAAAGAGATGTAAGTTTATGCGAAGCACTGAAAGTTTAATTCGTGAGTACTCGTGAGCATTGCCAATCTCAAAAAATACTGTGTAAACATATGTATACTAGCGTAAACAAGAGTCCCGTTGTAATATCTGTGGTCTATAATATAAGTGACGGACCTACCATACATAAATGTACAAATAACACAACATGCGCCCTCGATCACTTACATACTTGCAAGTTTCTCTATGTTGGCTTTATAGTTAAAGCTTAAGGTGCCAATAAAGGGAGAGGGAGAAAGACATTTTCTTTTTCACTTAGCCTGATTTGTCTCTCGTCCTTGGTTCGTCTAGTCTCTTTCACTCCAACATTCAATTTTTTTCCGGAATCGCAATTTTCTCGGAGTTTGGCACAGCCTGCTATGAAACAAGAAGCATCATTTAATTGCTAAAGCTTAAGAAATACGAAAACTTCTTCCTTTTTACTCAACATATTTTGTTATGGACTGCTCACTAAATTTATCTATAAAGAATGTTTTTATTATCTTGGAATTATATTTAATTTTGGAATTATATTTAATATTTAATTTTGGCAAGGAGGATTTTTTGCCTCGCAATTTGGAGAGCTGATTCTTTTCGCCTGACAATTTGGAGAGCGTATTCTTTTCGTCAAAGTTTTGGAGAGGAGATTCTTTTCGCCGCAAATTTACTGAAGGGATTCTTTTTGCCGCACTTTTGAAGAGAAGATTCTTTTCGCCGCAACTTTTGTGAGGGAATTCTTTTTGCCGTAGTTTTGAAAAGGAGATTCTCTTCGCCGCAAATATTAAATAGGATTATTTTTGCCGCAAATTTGGAGCGATAGTTTTCGCAGGCACCGTCGATATAACCTATTAAGTATGTTTGTTAATTTGATCATCAAAACCATGGGCAGATTTTTAAAAGATTTCTCTACAATTCCATCGTCAACTTCTGTTTAATTATTCTAAAATCTTGTTGTCATCTAAATCACCAGCTATTAATATTCTGTCTCCGCCCTCTACTCGTAGTTCAATTGGACTTTTCAATTTTTCTACCGTCTTATCTAGATTTAAAAGATCAGACAGGTTAAAAAAGCACGTGAAATGTCACAATATTAAACAAATAGATATTCTTTTTCTATGACTCAAATAATTTCAATCAAATAATATGATTTTTTTGATTTTGTGTAGTCCTCGACGAATTGTCTCTGGTCCGGAGTTTTGTATGATCATCGAAGTATGATTGGCAGGCTACAATAATTATTTGTAGCGATAATGAAACTATTATCAAACAGTGATGGATGTTTTACATTATACATACTTTACTTATCACAAATACTCGTTCATAAGAAAGACTGCTGGATCTTCTACTTGTAATCTGAATAGAGCGTGTAATAGGAATCTCCCCAATTAGCACGAGAAAAGGTTATTATTGACTTCAAAAGTTATAGATAATTGAATGAACAGTTTGTATGGCAATAAAAAAAATAAAATCGTTAATAATATTGTGACTTTCTGGGGTAGAAAACATAATATCCTAAAAAATACCTACTTTTAGAAAAAAAAATTAAAATATTTTTTTATCAAAGATAAAAGACAAACAGGAAAAGTAAGTGTAAGATTATTGATGGATTGTATTCAGAAAAGTAAAGCAACTGTAATTAGGTTAAGAAAATTTTACCGTTGGAAATGATAAAGGAGCAAGGAGAGCTGACCCATATATTTGGGTTAAAGAGCATGTTAGAATAAACGTATAACTACGTTATTTGAGTGATACTTTGATAGGATATTGGTAGAAGCAGAGAGGTAAGGGGGAGCTAAAGTTAAGTGGGTGTAGCTGAGAAGCAGCAGGGGGGGGGGGTTAACTCAAATATATTGGGATTAAAAATCACATAAAAATTAATGATTCACTACGGGAATTAACGGGAAGTCAGGTGGAGCCGAAGGGCAGTAGGGAGTAGCGTGGGAACTGAGACTCATTTTCCACCGCATAACTTCATAATACAGGAATATATATATATATGGTTCATTCTACGTCAAATCGTACAGTTAAACAAAATTTTTTGTTATAAAGTATAGTAATCTATAGTACTTGGTAAGACTAGACCTCACCTAAAATTTAAGCCTCCTAGAGTCACGTGACTAGCGTCAGTGGCGGTTTGAAAATTTAAACGTTTGTTTAAGGGCTAAACTTGCGAATTTTTCAGCTAATAGACCAAAAAAAGAAAAAAAAATAGTACCTAATTTTGCGTATTGTTTTACGCTGGATCGTTTAAAAATACTTCTAAAATTTGTTAAGCTGGTTTAAGCCTTTATTTTTAGGTTAGAAAGTTTAAATAATTTTTTTGCTTTGGTAAGGCGGTTTTTTTCGCAATAAAAAAATTTTTTTTATTATGCAGCGTCAAATTTAAAAAATAAAATATTCCATGTAATTTTTTTATTGAGTGCATCGCTTTTGCGCAAAAAATTAATGAAATTTAAAAAGTCTTCAAATCTCTTCCAAAATGGACATTGGACAATAAAGTGCTAGAATTATTATATTAACCATCCATTCAATGCAACCATTTAATTTAATAGCTCGGTACTTATCGTAATTGGCCATGAATGGCCAAGAAAGCGCCATATTGTTCTAAGGGGAAATTTGATTGATTCGAAGTCAAAATGGTTCCCGCTTAGCACCGAGTTCTGATGGGCTAATTTCACGCAGCTACGAATTGCCACATCTTCTTATTCTTTCATCATGGTTGACCGTTTATACCGTTTGCGGAACGCAGTCTTAGGTGGCCTTAGCCTGATTAGTTGACAGAAATTCTGCTGTGAAAAATTTCGAAGCGTTTATTCTGACCCTTACCCAGTGGTGGTATTCCGTAACTTCACTCCATACACTAGTGCGTCAGATCTAAAAGTTGACGTCACGTAACAATCGATAAGTACCGAGCCATTTATTTAAATGATTGCATTAAATAGATGATTGATATAATCATTCTAGCACTTTATTGTGTAATGTCCATCTCGGACGAGATTTCATGATTTTCAAATTGCAATAGTTTTTTGCGCGAAAACGATGCACTTGATCAAAAAATGACATAAAACATTTTTTCCTAGAATTTGACGCTGCGTAATGAGAAATAGCGAAATTTTATAGACAAATTCGTTGAATGTTGAATCATGGTCCGCCATATTAGATCCACCATTTTAGATATTTAAATTTGTTTAAGATTTTGAGTCAGCACTCCTAAATAACTTTGAAATCGTATTTAAAAAAAACCAAAAAATATAGGAAAGAGAAAAAAGCTTAAATGCGGTTATTTTTACTATTAGTGCCAACTGGCGCTAAAACTTGAATCATGCTCATTCTAAACCAAAATTCTTATAAAAGGGGATGTAAAAAGCTGTACAAAAAAAAAATAATAGTAAAAAAAACTGCCAACCTAACCAAAAAAATTATTTAAACTTTTTAACCTCAAAATAACGGCTTTAACCAGCCTAACAAATTTTAAAAGTATTTTTTAAACGATTAAGCGTAAAAAATACGGAAAATTGTGTACTTTTAAAATTTATTTTTATTTTGTCTATTAACTAAAAAATTCGCAAAGTTAGCCCTCGAATAAAAATTTAAATTTTCCAACCACCACTGACGCTAGTCACATAACTCTAGAAATTTTAAATTTTAGGTGAGTTCTAGTCCAACCGAGTACTATCGATTACCAGAGTCCTCGATGGCTTAGTGGTTAGCGTGCTAGTTTCCTACCCTGACAGACTCGAGGCGAAAACGGGTTTAATTCTAGTCAAAAAATTTTCGGGAATTTCGATTCTTAGACTTTTTCGGTGGGAAAAGTACCCATGGCGCCGAAAACACATTCTCTCACCCGATTCTAGCGGACCGACTGCAGTTTCTCCTGATAATGCCCTAGACCTGGGGGGCAATCCCTCCTTGGGGAGGTCGTCGGCGCACCATGACCGCTTGGTTGGTGGGTTCCCGCTGGCAGTAGGCGCTAAGCGGTCCCCGTCATGGGAGTCAGCAGCTCATCAACCGGGCCGATCGCGATGGTTCCCCTGCGAATCTCCTCCCCCGGGGGGTGGGGGCTAACACCTTTGCCAGTTCATCCAGAGAAGTCGCTGTCGGCCCTGCAACTATCGGCACGGCTGGGCTAAAGATTTATAAATGAATTCTCTTCGCTCATAAGTCTGATGCCTGACAAAGATGTGTTTCTCTCTCTCTCTCCCGTCGCCCCTTTAGGCTGCTTTAACACCTCAATATTCCGAGTTTTGCCTTGATGCGTATAGTACCGACCAAGTTCCTCCCTTGGTCTCATGATCGGTCATCGAACTTCGCCGTTATTTCTCAT
>JAPYYV010010970.1:0-19949 GCA_030522625.1 Copidosoma aretas | reverse complement strand
AATTTTCGACTTATGACTGTAGTATATGTTCGAAAAACATATTTAAACGGTAGAATGTTCGAAGTATCTTTGATATTTAATCCATAACGCACATTTTACACAATGATTTTGTTGACAAATACGAAGTTTCACAAATTTTTTTGTATTTTCATAAATTTCCCGGCATTAAAAATTTTTTTCAAATGTTCTCTATAGTTTTCCTATATTATACAGACAATAAGCTTTAATTTAAAAAAAAAATCATTGCTCTACCTTCTTTTGTTTAGGCGCTATGTATTTTTGAAAAAAAAACACAAAATCCCCCACTGTGCGTCGTTGTTCTTCTTTTTCTGCCTTTTTCTAGACTTTTGATTCCTATTCCTCGCGCTTTTTCTTCAAACATTCGTCATAGTTCTGGTAGGCATTGCGTCCATCTGGTAGCAGCTTTTTTGTCATAGGGACAAGATTCGACCGACCAAACTACAGTTTCAGCCCATCTCACATCCAGAGTTTTGCGTTAAAGAGACGCTACATTATACAAGTTTGATTCAGGCGCATTTGCTGTTTTGATTTCGAGAATCCTCTTTCGACATCAGAGTTTCGATAGATGATAGTCAAAGCAGACTTGACAACTTTAGTTTTGTTTGGAAACATCGGCTGACTGTCAGATTAAGTTATTGAAACTATCTTTTGCCAATAATGATCTATTCTTATGATCGAGTCATATATCGGAACATCAAGCTGTAGTTGTCACCACTAATCTTCCAAAAAGTCTCCATCCACTCTTAAATTAAGTCGCAACATTTTGTATTCAAGAGCGGTACTAAGTGGACTGGAGAAATCCTTAATATGAGTAGGCTAAAGACACTGCAAATGCTTTCCGTCAGGCCAAGTACTCCACACTGACTTCCTAAGCAAGCAACTTGCTGCAGCTTGGTAGTGTTTTTGTACACCTAGTTTTAATCGTAGAAGATTCACCTCCTTGCGTCGAGACAGCAGGGTTTTTGCTTTCTCTTTTCAGTCTATATGCTTAAGAGGAACCAAATTATCTTTGTTTTTGAAGAAGCCTTCCTTTAGGCAGTTTCGACTAGTTGAAACAAGTCCTGTCTTACAGATCTGCCCAAAAAGTAGAATATACTGTAACCGTAATTTATCATACAGCACATGAATCGTATCATGACTTTTGTAATATTCTTGAACACTTTTAGAATAGTTTTGAAGACTAGATGATTATTGACAATTTTGCTAAAATTGTAGGATCTTTTCAAGCTGTCCTGATGCAGTTGTATCTCCGAGTTTCACTTATATTTTGCGACTATCAGACGAACCTTAAGAAATAACAGTAAGAAACAGTGCAGCAAGGCTGTAAACTACTCTAAATATCGCTCTGCTGCTTCTGAAAGAGTTAGCTATCTACTTGATTCATGCTTTAATAAATAATGAAGAGGAACCTTTTTCAACACTTGAGATATTTTATACCCTTCCGATCTACTTGGAAAACCATCAAAGTGATCTTACACAGAAATAATAAACTCCAATACTCCTACAACAAACGCTTGAAGACCAGCTGAAAAAAAGTTATGCAAAATATGCTGATTGCACTAACACCATTCACTGACAAGGTGTCCGCTATTGTCTGTCTTTTTGGCCAGACTGAATAAACTGTGCCGTGGCATAGCAATATAAACTCTATGTTAAAGAAAAAAATTGCTTTAAAAAGTATTCCAAGCGTGGAATAACATGGAATATTAGTAAAAATTATTTTTTATTTGCGTTGGATTACAAAAATATTGTATTACTAACAATCCGTCACAGAAAAATAAAATCTTATATCAGCACAGTACCCCCACACAACAGCTTCGCCTATGCATGAAGCCGGCGAGTTCGTATTTCGGCAAAACACAAAATCACCTTTGCCCAAAGCGTTGTGGGCTGATATATAGTTGCGTTGAAATTATGCGATAGTTGATTATGTCGAACCCCGCTTCTGTGTAATATCTTCATTTACATCTGTCGATAAATATAACTATACACTTACCAGAGGAGTTGGTTACATGTGATCGATCAGAGCGCGTGAATTTTAACCCTGTACGTACGTTCCGGAAAGGCAAAAACTAAGGGGAAATAATAGAATTTTTATCAGTAGGTGAAGTTTTAAGTGCTAGTGACCCAGTCACTTGTTATTGCGGTGCTCAAATAATAAATTCCCTAAACTGTTCAAGAGCTTAACTCTGAAAAAGTCGCAATAGTTCCCTTACATCGATAATGTATAAAAAGTAATACAATTTTAGAATAGTGATGAAAAGTAAGAATAGTAACAAAATAATTACATGTGAAGATACTAACTAAAACGTATCTGCAAAAATAGTTTTATCTTAAAAAACTTTCAAAATTAGTAGTTGAAGGTATGCTAGACGGTTCTTATAATAAACAAAGTCCTCCTATAAGGTCGTTGTATCCGAAAATTCAAAGGCTTCCAAGAATGTTAGGTTATTCAAACAAATACTATGTAATCGTCGTCATTTAAATGTATGATACTGTCACATACATGAGGTATATTATAGATTTTTGTAAAGATTTTTACTTTATTCATATATCAGTGTATCGTATAAATGAAAAATTAACACTTGTTATAATAAATAGAAACTTTATTATCATTCGATTTTAATAAACAAAAGCTCATTATTATCTCCACCTAAATATACATAAATTCACGGTCTTAGATTTCTCAAAAACGCATATTTATTGTTAAAACTACATCTATTTTTTACAATAAAAAAAAATTTAATAAACAAATGCATTTCGAACAATGATACGAAGTTTTTTAAATAATCAAAAACGGCGAGTTTTTAGCTATTTTGCTAAAGAAAAAAACTAACTGTTGTTTGTTGAAATCGAATATTTTTTTCCATTAGAAAGAGTATTCATTTTTTACGTACACGATATTTCGATAAATAAATTAGGAAAAAATTCAAAAAAAATTTGCACTATACCTTATGTATGTATCATGCACTGAAATCGCAACGAAAACATTTTCTTAGACTGAGATGTATAACATTAATAATAACCTTTATATTTCGGGATACAACTACCTTAAAGAATTGTAATAAAAAATGTATCAAAAGTTTCCCAAACTTTTCAGTAACATAACAATTATTGCAAAAAGGTTATTATAAATGTAAACGACAAAATAATACTATTGAAAATAACATTGACATGACGAAAAATTAAAATTATATTTCTGTAGACGCATCAATGGATGTGCCATATAAAGGTTAAACATTGTGCTTTCATACAAAGTATAAAATACATTGATACGACATTGAAAGCTAATGAGAATTTGTTGAAGATAAATAATTTGATGATTCTGCCAAAAAATATTTAAACGGAGTAAAAAATAATGTCAATGGCAGATACTTTAGTCCGATGGAGGCCGCTCGGAGATTACAAGAACTTAGAATTTTTGGTGGCAGTCATAAGATAGTCAATGTAGCTATCAATTGTTAAAATAAACATGCATCAATTTTCGAAGAACATACAACTGAAAGTATAATAAGAAAATAGTAAACACCATTTGCGGCTTGGTTTGAATTCAACAAAATTAATGATTCTGGAAATGCAATAAAATTTCAACATTGAACAATATTATACTTTTAAAACCAACTCTAAATTTTGGATTAACGAAAAAACGTAATAAAAAATATATTATTTGGACGATTGAACATGATTTTTTTTAAAGGACACAAACTATTGTTTTTTTAAATTAAATATCAAACTTTGAAAGATACAGGGAATGCTATAGGTTCAGTTACATATAATTTATTAATAATATTTCTGTATTCTCGTGCTCTTTTACGGATTAATCAATTTTTTGAATTAAAAGACAAATCATACATTTTTCTTCAATTTACTTATGACAAAAAAAATACAACGTAGAAGAAATCAATAACACTAAAAAAATCGCAATTCGTACGCAAACGTTCAATTTAATGTATGGCCAATTTAATGCTAAACAAAAAAAAAATATTTAGCCGGTTGTGAATAAAACAATAAAACTTTTTTTTAATTTGTGGTTCTGGAGGTTCAGGAAACATATTGTTGCATAAAACAATAATTCATCATTTTATTCATTAATGGGCACACATTTTGTTCACAGCATGTACTGGTAACGCGTTAATATTACTTCTAAAATGAATGACCATTCGTTGAAATTTTCGGTTACCTTGACATCTAAACAATATCGAAAGCTCATTTATAGAATGCGAATCACCGCTTGAGGTCCCTTTAAAAATCTAATGAATAGCTATGTTCATTCAAAACTCAAGTATAACAGACGGCTTATGTATTAATACTTGATTACAAATTACAAGTTTATTCAAGTACAATATTAAAGCAAAAATTGTAACGTAAGAAATTCAAAACGATGTTTTTGTACCCAAAATAACAGCAAACGCAGGATATAACATTATTTACTTATTCTTCATTACTTTTTACTTTCTACAAAGAAGAATTTCCTCCAGTTTTGGCGTTTTTCATGACTGTTAACAAATTTCAAGGACAAAGTTCTGAGTTATATTATGTTTGGGAAATCCTTTAGTTTTCCATACAGCGTTTTATCAAGACGTAAGAGTAAAATAACATTTTTATGTAAATTTAACGTGATAATAATACAGAAATGGAATATATAGTTGGACCAAAAAAAATTTTATTTTCCATTCTAGCACACGAAGATAAATAAATTCGACGGTTAAAAAGAATTGCGTGCGTCTTACCGAAAAACTTAAAAAATTCTATTTTTTTAAATTGTTTAAATTTGTTTTATGACACAAGTTAACAATTTATTATATCTGTTGTACGATTATTTTTACGTACTCTGAAACAAAAATTTAATACGGACTTCTTACATTAACATTTTTCCGTTCATAAATTATGATTTTTGTATAAAATGTTTTATTGTTACATGATTATTAACATGCACTTTATTTCGACAGCTTTATAGGCACGTACAAAGATTTTCTCAATTCATCATTTCAGAAATAAATTCTAGTTATTGATTTTTGAATTCACACGATAATACAGATGCTACTTTGGAAGCTGTTGCCTCGCTCCTGAAAAATATTTGTTTGCCTTCTAACCTCAAAATAGCACCTTCGCCGCTTGATTTTTTACGTGACTCGTTCGAAAAGGCTTCTTTGCGAACCTCGTAACGGCCCTCGCCTTCGGCTCGTGCCGTAAACCTCTCGGTTCGTAAATACAAGCCTTTGCAAACTCGTCCATAATCTACTATTTTAACATCCCCTGCCATAAAATTCGTTCTTTATGCGCTACCTACTAGCCCGTAAACCGGCGCATGTACGCCCCGCAAGCCTCATGTCACAACAGACTCTGCTTTGCGTTGTATTACTCCCTTCTTTGATACAGTACAGCGTTGGTTGAGTGCAGCGCGAGACAGTTTATTGTAAAATCGGCTTTAAATTTTATTTCCTGCCAGTGTTGGTGTACCATGCGCATGCGCATGATTTTCTATCTCACTTTTTCTCTCGCAAACAATCAGCATATGCCAACTGCCAAACGTGTAATCATAACCTTTCCTTCGTTGCTTACAAGAATCATGCAAATAAGAAGAGTGATAATTTGTGAGAATAACGTTAGGAAAAAAAGACGGACTCCTGCAGTGTATTGTCAGTATGCAAGTATGTGCATACCGGTAAGTTAGCAATCACAACATTGCTATGATGCTATTATCTTTTTATTTGTCAGTCGTACGATCGGTTTTGTTAGTGTTATGAATACACAGACAAAACATATGTCATACATGCATCATAGTGTGCGAGCGAGCGAGATATCGAGATCGACTGAAGTGCAGACTGCTCGACAGAGCAAATATTGATTTTCAATAATGCTCGAATGTATTATAGTCGTGTCTTAATAATTGATTTTGTTTATATTGAGCAACTGTCACTATACGCGTTAAACGAACTTTATGACTAGGGATGTTAAAAAATCGTATATGCACCACGGGATTAAAGTAGGCTACTCGCCGGGCGTACACAGCCTACTTTACTCCCTAGGTGCATAATATACTATTTGGGGCTGCCATAATTTTTTTGTGAACAGTAGAGAAAATACTATAGTTTGGTGCTAATTTCGTCCACAACAGTGATTGGTCACATCGTGAAGTACTGTTTGCACTGAAGTATTTTTACTCTCTCTTTCTACCAACCCTTACAATTAGCAGCCCTGGATTTCTGTTTTGCACAAGAATTGCGTTATCTAACAAAAAAAATTTGGCCAAAAAGTTATAGGCATCCAAATTTGCAGTGGGCTCTCGGACTAGAACTTTACGAAAAAAATTTCTGTATCATCTAAGTAGGACGGGGAACATCTATCTTCTTATGATACGTATGGCTCCTGGAAATCACCACTCTTTAAATATTTTATCAGTTAATTAATTTTTTTTTTCTTAGAATTAGTATATTTTATGTCATGTCAAGAAGCATTCTTATTGTATTATGTAACTAGTAAAATTATTGAAAATTCAAGAAAAACTATTGTAGTGATACCTCAAAGGTAATGTGAAAATTTGCTGCAAATTATATTTTTTGTAAGAGAGGAAGAGGGCAGAAATATAAATTGGAAAGTGCATCTTTATTGGTGTGACGTAAAAACTGAACCATAATCAAGGTACAAATTTTTTAATCACATAAAATTTCATCCACGTCAAAACAACGAGTAGACTGAAAAAAATTTTACTTTGGTTTGCAAGAGGGAGTGGGTGAAAAAAGGAGAGGGAGGCGCAAAATACAATTGAAACTAATCAAAATGATGGGAAATGTATCCAGATTTACATTTATGTTGCGAAGAGCGGACAGCGGACTCTGAGAAAGGGCAATAGAAAATTCAAACCAATAGATAGTACGAAACAATTGATGCAATTTTACCTTACATTGTGTGGGGTGTGGGGCACTAGGGAAAAAGAGAAATGCAAAATCTAGCACAGTCAAACAACAGAATGAAAACGCGTTTACGGTACTATACAGAGGACCGGAGAGAGAATTTGTGGGGGGGAAAGGGGGGGGGGGGTAAAAGGTGTGTAGTGGCTGTGGGTGAGGGGCTCTAGGACGGAAGTAAAATATAGAACCTAGAAAAAGTAATGAAGAAAATAAATGAATTTTACCACATTTTGCAAGGGAAATAAAAAAGTGTAGAAGAAGGGCTGCACATGGAAAGAAGTACACAGCACTATACGAGGGGTATAGCTTGACTGTAGCTGATGCTCGCTTTCACGGCTATGTGTCGTGCTCGGCAACACCGCGCCTGACCGTGATCGGACGCACGACTATACTTCTTGTTATGGAGAGAAGTACACAGTACTGTAGAAGGTGCAACATAGCTGGACTGCAGCAGTGCAGCTGATGCTTCCCCCCACTTCCAGACGTGTCGCTCGGCATCACCGCGCTCGACCCTGCTCGGACGCACGACTCTATTTATCTTGCATGCACGTGGAGCTTCGAAGTTCTCAGTTAGCAGCAGTCGTCTCTGTATCAACTTCTTCTGCATCACAAATACAAATTTAAAATAAAAAAATTATTCATTATTATTTTAATTTTAATTTATTTCTCGATTTATTCCTCAATTTATTTCTCCATTTCATATTAATTAGATTTGATTAACGAATAACCGAGAAATGTTTTATTATTAATCATTTACCTATATACAAAAAATTATATGTGCTATGTATAAATATCTGCATTTTCATAATAAGCACTCATAAAATCTCAAACAAAGATACATACATAAACAAGTGACGGCAACAGACAATTGACGACTATAGTGCTAACTGAGAACTTCGAAGCTCCACGTGGATGTAAGATAGATACACTGAGAGAAAACTGGAGCGCCTACTGAACAGCAAGTGCAGACGCTATGCCAAATTGACTGCTCGCCCTCGGTTTAGTCGTTGGTATAACTGACGCATCACTGAGAACGCTCTACAGGCCAGTGTGGCGCAGCAGCAGCACGAATCTTCAGGCTCGGGCGTGCGAGCCTGAGGAGTGCTGCAGCTGGCACGCCACTCTGGTACGCCTCGCGCTTACAGTGAGTCGCCCGCTAATCTACGTGCACGGGAGCTTAGCTGCGCTACCTGAGGGACAGAGCACACGCCAGTTTTCTCTCAGTGTAGAGTCGTGCGTCCGAGTAGGGTCTTGCGCGGTGATGCCGAGCGACACGTCTGGAACTGGGGGGAAGCATCAGCTGCACTGCTGCAGTCGAGCTATGTTGCACCTTCTACAGTACTGTGTACTTCTCTCCATAGCAAGAAGTACAGTCGTGCGTCCGATCACGATCAGGCGCGGTGATGCCGAGCACGACACATAGCCGTGAAAACAAGCATCAGCTACAGTCAAGCTATGATGCCCCTCGTATAGTGCTATGTACTTCTATCCGTGCAGGGATGGCAGGGTAGGATAGAAATTTACAAACAGTCAAAATATCGGAGAAATTGGAAAAATTGAACATAGTTTGTGGAACGGGCGGCAGTTTGACGGAGTTGTGGGAAAAAAGGTAAGGAAGTATAAAGGGAGCTGCGGGGAAGCTATGAAAAGTAGTGTAGGAAGGAAAAATAGACCCACTGAAATCACTGTATGATATATATAGATATATTAAACTAAGAGCCGACCACAAATTGTCTAGAGTATAACCGTTACGGTTGTGACTTTGTATGTAGGTGTATATTAATGCGAGAATTCAAAATGTATTATATCGTTGAGCACAAATTCTCTGAGTTCATGCAAGAAATCCATTTTGGTATCTATTTCCCGACATAAACAGCGCAATATTACACACTTATACTTAAAGTCACAACTGTAACAGTTGAAATTCGGAAAATTTTAGGCTGGTTTATAGTCTATATGGGGATTGCAGACCAAGCAAACTCAGCTCAGATGGCGCCAGGGAGGCAAGCCCCCGGTTTAAATTGATGTACAGCTATAGATATCGATATTTTGAGCGCTCTGATTGGCTGGAGTCTTGACTCTCTGGCGCCCTCTTATCGGTCAAAAGTCGTCCGTCGCCATCTTCATAGGTAGATATCTGTGTACATGCACTAGTAGGGCTTCGCCTCCTGTGCGCTCTGCGCACCGACTACCTAATATTGATTAATGAGGCAAATTATTATTAATCTGTAACAACACTGAATTTAAAATATTACTATAATTTTAACAATACAATTACTTAATAGTAATATTATAAAGTAATGTTTATAAATTTATAATTAAATTAATCAATACGAAATTCTTATTTAATAAGTTGAAGCCTCACTTTTAAACATTTCTCAAATACAAACTCTCAAAAAAGTTCGTGATCTACGAATTAATTATGAAAATTTTTTATTTCCGTAATAAGATTTCTCAATAATTCTGTTTTAGTATACAAACCCAAAAAATTTCTTTCGTTTTATAACGAAAAATTCCAAATTTGTTCAACTTAACATAACTTGAATGTTAAGACATGTATTATTTTACATTTTTTCGATATATTTTTTTTTTTTAATTCATTGAAAATCTTCGAATCACTATTGGTGTATTGATTTACTTTTCTTTTCTTATCTTTTCTGTTTTTACCAATCTATCGTCATCTTAAAAGCCACTTATTGCGTATGTATGACAACAAAAAGTTTGTCCATATACTGACACTTAAGCATTAAATATTATCTATAACGACACGTGATGATAAACAACGCTGCTGTTATAAGCTACTTAAAGTATAACTTAATCATTTTAGTTATTTACTATATTAATTTTTTACTCCGTGGATACATAGTATAATATATGTACGTTTTTTTTTTTTTTCAATAGGTAGGTCGTTTTTTCGTGAGCTCCATTTCACTTTTCTGTTGTTTAGCACACCGTCAACTCCGGGTCATTAGGTAGTTTATATGATAATTCTGTCTTTTTTGGAAAATCAAGTTGTCAGGCGGACGAAAACAATAATAGAACTTGATATAATAATAGACTATCCTGAATCCACACTAATTTTTTCCACGCATGTTATCATATTAAATACCGAGAATTATCAAGATGAAAATAGCGTAGTTCACACGTGTTCTCATGGAGTAACTACAAAATAAGCAGTAAATGCCGATAGAAATAAGACAAATTAAAAACTTTGAAGGAATAACTAAAACAATATTTAAAGAATAACAGTGCAAAAGTTTCCCCAGTGTTATAAGATTATATGCAAAGATATTAGTTAAAACCATCAATAGTACAAATGCAAATAACTTGGCGACATCACACTGTTCAGGGATATATTAGAAGTCAGGGCGATTAGTGATTATTTACATTCTGCATACATAATACGATGTTGTCAACTAATCGACTTTGTATGGGTGATGTTCTTTCCTACTAAAAACGACTTTTGCTAGGCAACCTCGTTAACGAGGTCATTCCAAAAACAAAAATAACACGAGTCATAAAAATTATTGGAATCCGATCATTAGGAAGTAACAAACTTTTATCGAAACAAAGTCAGATTGACTAAACTGTTTACTTACAGGTTAGTAGAGTTGATTTCAACATAGCATATCATAAGAGCACCCGTACTCCCCTTTGCACCCCGCAAGATGGGATCAACCCTCTTAAGACGTTTACAAGTTATTCAAATTATTTACAACTTGTACACATTTTGAATGTGTTAAAGTTTGCTTTTAAAAAAACAAGGTTTGTTTTTTTTCTGATTATTATCCCTTGCATTTTGGCTGATATAAAATGACAAATTTAATGTCAACATAGGCTCATATTGCAATTTAACAAAGTGCATAACTTTATATACTACTTTATGGTAATTTATTTTTTTGACTTAAATCATTGGTACTTTTATAATGATAAATTGTTGTAAAAATGTGTGCTGTATACCACATAGTTATATAATAAATGTCAAAATACTGTTTTCGATTTGTCTTCATTTGTAGTGCGATCCAGATTTCTTTGTACAAGCGCGAAAAATAAACAAAAGATTGAAATTTGGTACATATTATACTTAAGGATGGTCGGGAGTATCATTGCTGAGAGATAAGGAAAGGGGCGTCCCCGGCCCTGCAAAGCACTACCCCCCTTACCGCGTACCTCCTCCCGCAGCCTATGAACTCGATATTTCGTTCTCGTTTTGCATTGATTTACTTTGAAATGCGCCATAACGTGGCTCGAAATTTAACTCACCAATTGTAAAAATAACAATTTATGAACAGATTTGTATTTTTTTCATATCTTTGCATTTTTAAAAGATTTTTAATCTATGTTAAAAGATGATTTGAGGTTAAGTCCCATAAGAACGTATGTTAAAGAGCGCAACTTAGACGTTAATTTATTTCAAAAAATGACCCATAAAAAATACTGAAAAAATTCATGGGGATTCAGGACACTTAAAAGAACAAATTCACAAAGTTTTATAGTGATCTCTGCATTTTCATACAACTCCCGACCATTCTTAAATGAGTATGAATGGATATACATTTTTTTCTAAAGTACGTAATAAGCCATGCAGGTATAGTTATATGAATTTATTAGTTATAATTTATACAAAAAGAGATCCTTTACGATGACATTTTATACGACCAATTATAATTATGATTAAAACGAACACCCATCTGACCGCCAATTTGTAGATTTCACTAACATTTTTTTATGTTATGAAAATTTTAAAAAACAGGGTAAATGTTTTTTTTTCTTGATCTTATTTTGTAGAAAATAGAAGCGATTGTGAATTAAAGAATTTGATGATTTTTAGCTAGGAGACTTACTTTTAAAAATTAATACGTCCGGTTCAATTAAAGCTGAAATATTTTTTTTTTTTTTTATTTCAAAGTACAACAATAAACTTTATGGAAAAAACTTGTTTTCCAAAGATTCATAAGCAAATTAATGTATTTATTTTTTATTTATCTATTTTATTCCATGTGCAGATTTGTAATCTTTTTAAACATATCCACACACATGAGATTCCATGTGTAACGCGTCCATAGTTTTATGTCTCTACAAACAAGTTCTAAGCACCTATCGGTCTTTCTCATGTATTCTAGTATACTTTGTACCTTGTCTTATTTTTCCTTATTTCAATAATTTAGTTCTCATACTATGTATAAAATCTATTTGACTTATCGTACCCCTATACTATCGCCCTTTTTTATTTTTTGATCTGGCCAGTTTATTAAATTATATGCTATATTTGCACATCCCCTCACTCTGATCCCCTTCCAATAGTGCGATACGCTTTTGCCTGACTATTTGTTTCCTATCTCCTAGTCCTAAATTCTCTATTTGCCTTATTAGTTCTAAATTTATTTTCTTTTTGTTTGAGCCCTTTTTTTTCCTCATTCCACTCATGCCAGACCCCCTGAATTTTTATTTTCAAATAACCTACTTGTGCTACTCGTCCCTCCATGCTCTTTTCCTCAGCCAATAAATTTATCCAGTCCCTGATTTCCTACTTTCTTTCTTTCAGTATAATCATAGTCTATCTAAATTTCTATTCCTTTCCTCCTTTATACATTATTGATTAGTTCTGTTTTGTTATGTAATCAATGCGATGTTACTACTAATCCCCCCTTATGGCTTGGATTTCTCGAATTTTTTTCTCAATATTTAATTCCGCACCAAATAATTCATCCTGTTTCTCTTTCTACCCCTTTCTTCGCCTGCTGAAATCGTATTATTTATCCCTGCTGAATGATCTGTCTAAATTATGTTTTTCTCAATCCCCCCCCTCGATGCCTGCCCTTTCCGCCCTTTCCCTGCACTCTACCTCTTTGTTTATTGCGACTACTCCTAACCTAAGCTTGGCCATAATCGCCTTGCTTTCTGCTGCTTGTTTACCTTTATCAGTTCCCTTTCGAGTTTGTCCCGTTCCGCATTTACTTTACCTAGAATCTCCCTAGCTACTAAGCTTCTCGCTCAGAGCCTCTTTGTCTTTTAGCTCTCTCTACAAGCTGGCTTCAAATCTACCGATTCTAAATAAAAATACCTTACGCGTTTTTCCTTCTCCGCCGCTTCCTTGTTCACCCTCAAGCAGTTGCTCGCTCTCGGATGTTTTGCTGTCGTCAGCCAGTGCCCTTCCTCCGAAATCTTTGTCGTTGTGGCCTCTATCGCTGGCCTTTGCCGGACGCTATTAAACTGGCCTGATCATTCCTAGACGTTATCGACTCACGATCCTCGGCAACCGCTACCTTCCCCATCTATCTCTCAATCCCGCTTTCCTCTATCCAACACGACTGTGCCCTCTCTTTTACTAATACGTTCTCGTCATTTTTTAACTTCTTTTCCTTTCGTCCCATGAGCTTTATAATTTCCAAGTTTTTTTGGTCCCCTCCTCTATCCGCTTCCAAATTGTGTGTGCCCACCTTTCTCACCGGCGCGTGTTTAACCTTTCTTCTCCCGTTTGCTTGGCCTCCTCTTCTTGTTTTCCCGGCTCATTGACCATTTACTTTGTAAGGAACTTAACCTCACTAATCGGCACTTAAGAGTTTTCCTCTTTTTTCCTCGGGTTATGCGCGCACTATTTCGGAATGACTCTCTTCGGTCGTTCACTGGGTCTCACTTATCTCGTAGTTAGTTTATTTATATTTGTTATTACTATCCATCCCCTGTGCTAGCTCTTCTTTGCGGAGCGCCCTGCACAAGCGTGTTATCCATGCGGCGGCGACCCCCCAATCGCAAACTAACGTATTTGTAAACAATTATAATAATTAAATCGATTTTTAACAATTTCCTTAACCTCATACCAAGATATTGATATTACAATCGTATTCTACGTCAAATTTTTCAATATATAACATTTATTTTTGATGGAAAAATATTAATTACTAGAAATAAATTAATTTATGTAATGCGGTAAGTCTTGTCGCCGCGCGGATTCCATCGCACGCCTTATTTTCTTGCTCTATAGTATTTTTTCTATATCATACAAATTATCATCTCACACTTTTAATTGAATGATATTTATTAGAAAATAAAAGTTATTACATGATTAAATTAAAAAAAAAAAAATCAGAAGTATTATTGTAGTCAGTACATACTCTTATTTATTATGCCAATACACAATGTTGTGGTAATTAGCTAGCAAATTTTCAAAAACATTACATTTTTGGATAATTGATTTTAAATGATTTATACAATTTTTCGATATTAGTTAAAAGTAAGCGCTTTTGCATCTGTAATTTTTTTCCACACACTTGAACAGACATAAACTTTTTAGCCTGGCATTAATCGAGTCTTATCATCAGACTGATAGAAGGTAGTTATAGTATTAACAGTATCTATTTCTAAAAATGTGTGGTACTTTAAATTCGGAAAGCTTAATAATCCTTTCGTTTTTAACAATATTTTTGGCAATATCATGTGACGAGTAGCGGTAGGAAAATAAAGCTGAATCTTTTGGTGAGACTAATGTTTAAAATTGGTTGAAACTATAATTTTATGAGTTCTGCCTTGAATAGTATTGAAAATTCCTCGTCAAATTCTAAAAATTGTTATATTACTGTCATCGTTACTAGCATTATCCGGACCATCACCGCGTCGTCAGATATTTAAAATTTTTTATTCTAATTACTACTGTATTTGTATTAGCTTTCTTTTTATAATATCTTTTTTGCGTCAATTTCGTTTTTTAAAAGGTAAAGATCCTATAAAACTATATCCTTTATTTAAATATTCTACGCGATAATTCATTATTGTTGCGCTTTCTCTGAAAGATGCCGAAGTTTCTCCACTACAATTTTAATATCTGATTCTTTATTTTATGATCCTTCTTTATTTTTTGGCTATAAAAAAAATGCCTTAGCAATATTGACGAAATATCGACAGTGTATTTAATAAATAGATTTAATACAGATAAAGGAATTTACAGGCTATGTTAAACAGTCATAATATCATATAGTTACGTACAATTTCAACTTAATCACTATTACTCTCAGCATAATTTTGTTATTTGCTGTTCTTGAATCGCCGACGACAGGTATCACAACTATTTTGTTGTAATAACTGCGGAGTTGTTCGCATATTTAATGAGAGTCGCTATTTTGTATTCACTTTTTGCAATCAAATAATAGGTAATTAATATAGACTCAGAAAAAATAGGGAGGTCTTGATGAATATTAATTACAATACTAGATAGAAAACTAAGTGTTGGAAAGACTGATTGAGAGCATAGGGAAGCAGTCGGTAGCCATGAAAGAAGCAATTTGAATAGATCAGACGGACAAGGTGTAATTATCCATGTACACTTATAGTGGTGGTGACTAGCTACATACATACGTACATACATACAGGGACCATTAAAAATACTTCGATCGCGTTAACTAGCATGTACAAGAATAAATCTTCAATCATTACACGTGTAAACAAAACTTTTTTGAGAATTAGTTTTGGAATAGAATCAAGTACAAAATTGCTTGTTTTAAGTCTGTTTGGAACACTATTACAGTAGCGCGGGCTGCCATACAAAACGGCGTTGATAGATATTACAGCTGCATAAGAGCAAGCTGGCCGTTGGTAAGTGGAAAAGCGGTAGGTATGCTATTGGCTAAGACGTGGCAATTGTACTCATAAGACCCGTGATTTAAGGAGGTAAGACGAAAATTACTAAGACAATCACGATCACGATAAAAAAAGTAGGATTAAACAAGAGTTTCTTTAACTCCTTGCCGTGCGCTTACTTCTTTAATATATCATCTCGAAATATTTATATGACTCACCTAGCCTTTTTTATGATGGATCTATTGTAAGACACAACATTGTTTTTATCAAACCACAACATAACAGAGCAAATTAATATATATTTAATTGTAAATTATAGACTTAAAGGGATTAAAAAAAATTGTATCTATTTATGGATAAACTATACACTTTCTTTATGCATTGCGACAAATTTAAGCTGAACTTAAGACTATTTTGCGACGAAGTAAAGACTTTTTTGCAACGAGAAAGTTTACGACAATCATGAGACTTATTTGTGATGAACTTAGAAAAATTTAAGAATATATTGAAAAAAACTAAAAGTTATTTTGCGGGAAAGTAGTTGCAAAGTTAAGACTGTTTCGAGGCGAACTTAAGATTTTCTTGCAACTAACTAGAGATAAAGATAATACCATTTTTCGACGAACTAAAGACTTTCTTGAAATATTTTGAAAAGTGGTCTTTTGTTCTTTGAAATTTCTAATTTATTTAACTTAATTTTATCAAGTTGCAATACATTTAAGTATGATTTGTTGATTTTTACTCATTCAATGAAATATTTAAAAAACTTGTAAAATACTATTAAATTAGATTCATAAAAAAAGATAGATGAATAATCATAGATTACAGGAATAACACTGTAAGTAAGTGAGAGTCAAGACAAGATGCAAAACTAAATGCTGAGAAAATTTCTAAAGTCATTTCAGAAGTAATTTTGTGCTGGGCATGAAAGAAAGCCTATAAGACTTCCATTATTCAATAAAAAATATCACATCACAAGGTTTGCTAAACCAAAAATAACTCAATCGACAATAAAAATAATAGAATTCCATAGAAATAGTGAGTTATTAAAAATGTGTATGAAAAAAAAAGTTTTAGTAAGCATGCAATTATTTCAGTAAACTATAAAAGTTCAGTATATACATACATAATATTATCATACACCGGGAGTTCCGAAAATGTTCCAGGAAAACTATACTACGAGATTAAGCTTGTCAATACGAACAAAAAAGCTGTTGTCAAATTTCGATCCGATGCGTGGTTTCTAAGATAGTGTCAACTAAAAATCTGTATAATTACCGTAAAAAAATACTTAAAAAACTTTTGTAGCGTGTTATGTGATGCGGGAAATCCTTCATTTTGAATTGACAATATTTCGAAAACCAGACATCGGATCGAAATTTGGCAAAAAGCTTTTTTGTTTGTTTTGACAAGCTTCATCTCGTGGTATAGTTTTCCTAGAAAATTTTTAGAACACCCTGTATTATTGTTCTGTTGTCTTACCAACAAAATTTCATATGCAAAAAATATTATTCGCAGGACATAAAATTATAATGGATCAATCGTTTAATTTGCAGTCTTTGAAATTTAGTATCATCAATTTGGGGTGTATGGTTGAAAAAGCAAGTAATTTGCAAATGTTGACTTAAAAAACTCATTTGCGTACACATAATTAAACATATCTCATTAAACGTTCAATATTATTCAAAAAAATTTGCCGGTGACTGCATCTGGAATCATTTAAAGATTTAAACAAGTTTTCAAAAAACAAAAGCAAACAAAAGATAAGAGAATACTCATTTTTCAAAAAGTTTTTTTTTTTCAATTACAAATATGCACTTATGCCGTGTTTAATAAAATGATTTGCTTATAACTCTTTGAAGTATATATATTTCGTTCTTTCATATCTAACAACAGTATATTATCGAAAAAGAATTTGACTAATTTTAAATATTTAGTACAATGGAGAAGAGCTGCCTTTGGAAATTCGTAGCCATTAGCATAGAAACAAACTAGCTTTTGTTCATTAAAATTGGATGATAATTGAAAAATTCTATCACACAAAGTGCTGATGTTTAAAGCACACAATATCCTGATAATGAAATTAGAAAAAATTTTGAACAAAATCCTTGATGAAACCTATATATCTGACAGCATCTTACATGAAAATAGCATCAATAATATTATTTGTGACTAGACGGTATAACTTTTTTGATAACCTTTAAATTTAAAAGTAAAACCACCTTAAAAATCGTGTTATATTAAGGAAGTTCGAAAGTATCATTCAGCGAGGCAAGGAACGGGGAGTCCCCCCGGCCCGCACAGCTTGACCCCCTTCACTGCGCACCTTCTCCTGCACCCTACGAACTCAATATTTTTTTACATATCTTTGCATTTTCCAATAATATTTGTCCATGTAAAAGACAAATCAAGGTTACGTTCCATAAGAGCCTATTGTTATCACAGTCATTTTCATTCGTATTATTCTTTCCAAAATGACCTATAACAAACATTTATAAAATTCATACAAGTTCAAAGTATTCCAGACTACTACAAAAATCGACATCATTGTGATCTCTGCATTTTATTATTGATCCCAAACCTTCTTAAGTTTAGCAATCGCATTATCTTCTAACATTTCATTTACTTGTCTTTCAACATTTTTGATCTAGAGTGCTTTATGTCTTAAATCTTTCATGGATTAAGATAAAAACATATATAATTATCCAAAAACTTTTATTAAAAATCTAGTGCTTTACTAAAACTCGTCATTAAGGCGTTATGGGTTGGCACGCGAAGCGCGCAGAGTGCCGAAGCCTCACTAGTATATATATATATATGTATATATATAAATAAGTGGAGCTTTGCTCACTCGGTAATAACTTGCAGTAAGGCACTTGCTTTGGAAAAAAAGTTTTCTAATATCATTTATGTTATAATCTTAATCCATTACAGGTTTGTTAAATAAAGCACTGTACTTTAAAAGTCTTAAAAGATCAATGAATAAGATGTAAAACATGATGTATACAAAAGACCAGGAAAAGGAGTGTTTTGGCCAGAAAAAAGTGCGGGATTTTATTTATTGACGGATTTAGGAGCCTTGAATAGTCAGCATCAGACGTACATAGATTTAGACTACTGAATTTATTTGAAAGATTTTTGTATAGAGTACTTGAGGTGGAAAAACGTAGCTTTTTGGTTACAGTTTTTTTTCTGTTGATTGTACTCCAAAGTACCTGTGGAAGTAGTTGTAGCAATTTCAAAGACCTACAAAATGAGCCACGTTGGTTTGAAAACCGTTTTATAGTTAACTTGCAAATTGCAAAGAACCAGGAAAATAGCGGTTATTTAAATTTGTTTACAATTTATGAACAATTAATCCCAATTGTCTAAAATTGCTCTTAAATTGTAGCTCTTGTACGGTACAATAAGTCCTCCAAAAATAAAATTTGTACGTTTAACCGTTTTCGCGCAATTGAAATTGTTTTATAAAAAAGGGGTTATTTGTAAATTAATTGTCAGGGCTGGAGGCCATCCTACAGCATCAAACAGGTGCCCACTTTGTTCGTTAAGAGTTGTACTTTACATTTCTCTTTTACAGTTTTTCAATCTTTGCAACTGTTTAATGGTAAAATGATCTGCAGAAAAACCGCTTAATTGCAAATTGAATATTAGCAAATATTTAAGTGCCATCTCTACCGGACTTTTTCTACTGAAAAGCTTGATTTTTTTCCTTGATTTAAAAAAAAAATTTAATTTTCTACGACCCTGGGGAGCCAAGATAATTTTTTTTTTTCATTTAATTCTCATGACTTTGTTAATTTACGTGGGCAGTTGGTTTTTGGATATATTATTCTTAAATACCTATATTTTATGGAAACAAATATTCGTTTGTTATTGACTGCTGTTCTCTTTTGCAAATGTGATTCAGAAGTGAGGGTTAGTATTGTGGCGGCCGTCCCGACCGAGCTTTGGGGGAACCTCCCGCTCTGCAGCTTCATGCGCGCAATCTGATTACGCGCGCTCAAAACTGCCTGCGGTTGAAAAATCATCCATATCTCGGCTTCCCTGGGTCGTAGAACAACCTTTTTTTTTTTTAAACTGTGGTAGCTCGAGCAAATAAATTGTCTGGCGTACTTAATTAAACTTTTTAAGATTGTTTATTGGCGAAAAAAGGCACATTTCGAAAGATTGTTGTCCAACATGCATCTACGGCGCGTTTCTACAGATAAACCTTAACTTTTTCTTGACTTACCTTTTCACTTGGAGACTAATACTAAACAATTAAGTGATCATCATAATAATGATAATGATAATTAATAGTTTGCTTATAAAATTGTTATTTTCCGATTTATATTTCAAAAGTTTTTAAAGCAACTATTGCATAACAGTAAAATATCGTATGATAAATTTAGTGCGACTGCTGCGACAAGACATATAAATATTTCAATGCACAAACAAGTA
>JAPYYV010010969.1:25240-36983 GCA_030522625.1 Copidosoma aretas | reverse complement strand
CGCACGTTTGTACACCGTGACGTCAGATGCAACTTGGATCATTACAAAATTTACACATGATCGCTTTTTAATGTCCCAGCTCGAATATTTTACTTATCGTAGGCGGAAAAGGTGCCTTCCCGACACCCGAAAACGAAATACCGATGCCCCCAATGTTACTAACTCAGAATCATCGGTGAGAAAGACAGAAAACGTAGCTCGCTCCGTTATCCGACGTAATACTCTTTGCGTAAATGCAAGTCTGTACCTTGTATTATATAGTCGGTCGTTTGCATAAATCTCGTCATTCATGAATCCACTGCATGAACCTTGAATAAAAAAAAAGTTGCAAAAAAAATGTCGAGAAAGACTCCAGGAATAAAACTCGTCCTGGTGGTCGCGCATTTTTTTCGCTCGTTTACGGCCATCGTTCGGCCTCCCATGCATAATACGTACGAGCACCATACGCGTACAGCTCTCTGACATTGGTCCGATGAGTCACGCCTCACCAACGCGCGGCACCGCAACCCCCTGGTCTCGTTCGATTCTCCTGGACGACCATTCCGCCGTGTGGGTGTGCGTAATGCCGGTTCTCACCTACTGCTCCTGCCTGGTATACAATATCTGCTCGTGTGGGAGGCAGGCGAGGCGGCAGCAGCAGAGTAGCGGAGGAGGTCTGCCCTCGTGCTAGAGAGAGAAAGACTCGGGGAACGTGGAGCTGTTTCTTATTTTTCCTCTACCGTGGTGACGCCAGTGTGATGCACTTTTATGGGCATCCGTTGTCGATACACCGCGTCGCCTTTTCATTCAAGATATTCGCAGGTACACCCGGACACACAAGTCCCACTCGGTTTGCTCTCTTCCCAGGTATACGTGCAGGAAAAAAAAAACATGGTAGTCACGCATGTATCGCGCAGGCGCTCCCGATAGCTGTACTTTGATAAAATCATTAAAAAATGTATGCACGTATTGACGTATTGGATGTGACGCGGCCCAATAACCCAAGAAACATTGCACTGGCAGCCGAATATTGTTTTACGTGTGCGTTTTAAAACGTCTCTGGGTGGGATAAGGCAATTTTTTTTTTCTAGAGAGAGAGAGAAGGCTGATAAGAAAAACAGTAGAAAGAAGACGCTGGTTGCTCCAGCAATGAAGTTGAGCCTTGGCAGAGGAAACTGTTTAAATGCTTCTCTTATCAAGATGGATCAATACAGTCTGAGTCATTGTTATTCAGCCATCGTAGTTTTCAAATTTATTTGACGAGCACTCCAGAAGCTTTTTACCGTACTTTATCTCTCAATACTCTTTCTCTCTTTTTCAACCAAGACAGTAATGAGCATGAAAAAAGATAGGGCTATAAATAGATTATTTTTCTCATTCGTTGAATTTTAAATTTCTTGAGATTACAACTTGACAGTATTTTTATTTTTTTTCATCGATGCCTTTCAAAATTTTTATGAAAGCTAAACTCTTTGTTATTCTCGTTCAAAAAACAATATCTAACAAGACATTCCAGGCGTCTCTTTTCAACCGATTTTTTTTTTTATTGCACATTGACTCCGAAAGTAACAGCTGCTGCTCCTTCGTCTCTGTACCCATTCGTGCCTGCCATGTTCGCTCGTCCGCATCCGCTCGGGATGGACGCACAGCTCGGTCAGTAGACTCGTTAATTGGTCTCGATTGCCGCTCCACTACGACCCTGTAACGTCACGCCACTTAAATTCCCGATGATAAGAGGTGTATCGCATGCAATATTTCGATTACGAATATCAGCGGCCGTGTGTAACAATTAGCAGACCATCACCTAGAATGCGATTGATATTCATCGACGCTGAAAATCTATTTTTTAATGGTCAGTCAGACATAATTTTACTAACAATACTTTTTTTTCTTTTGCTTTGCAGTTTTGGGAAATCATCAGTGACGAGCATGGAATTGACCCCACCGGTGCGTACCATGGCGACAGCGACCTCCAGCTGGAGAGGATCAACGTTTACTACAACGAGGCCTCCGGCGGCAAATACGTGCCCCGTGCCATCCTCGTCGATCTCGAGCCCGGCACCATGGACTCAGTCCGATCAGGCCCATTCGGTCAGATCTTCCGCCCGGACAACTTCGTGTTCGGACAGTCTGGCGCCGGCAACAACTGGGCCAAGGGCCACTACACCGAGGGTGCCGAACTCGTCGACTCGGTCCTCGACGTTGTGCGCAAGGAGGCCGAGAGCTGCGACTGCCTGCAGGGCTTCCAGCTCACCCACTCGCTCGGCGGTGGCACCGGTTCCGGTATGGGAACTCTACTGATCTCCAAGATCCGCGAGGAGTACCCCGACAGGATCATGAACACCTACTCTGTTGTACCATCGCCAAAGGTCTCCGACACCGTCGTCGAGCCGTACAACGCCACCCTCTCAGTGCACCAGCTGGTCGAGAATACAGACGAAACCTACTGCATTGACAACGAAGCTCTCTACGATATATGCTTCCGAACACTCAAACTCTCCACACCCACGTATGGTGATCTCAACCATCTCGTGTCTCTCACAATGTCTGGTGTTACGACTTGTCTCAGGTTTGTCCCTCTTTCTCACTCCATACTTTTAAAAACAAGTTTTGCGCGAGAGATTAAAGAGAAAGCAGTCTGCTCGAAAGATAAAAAGATCAGAGTAAAGTGAAAGACTCAAAGCTTTTCTGAGTTCGTACCCTGTATAATAAGATATACTTAAGCATAAACGGCTTTTTCTTTACTTTGATTTTGCACAAGATTCATAAAATAATGTTTTTTAACACTAAAAGCACCTTGACTAATATAGTATTGTAAAATTTCAGGTTCCCAGGTCAGTTGAACGCCGATCTCCGAAAACTCGCTGTGAACATGGTACCATTCCCACGTCTCCACTTCTTTATGCCCGGATTCGCTCCGCTTACCTCCAGAGGTAGCCAGCAATACAGAGCCCTCTCTGTACCAGAACTCACCCAACAAATGTTCGACGCCAAGAACATGATGGCGGCTTGCGACCCGCGACATGGTCGCTACCTCACGGTCGCTGCCATTTTCCGCGGTCGCATGTCTATGAAGGAGGTTGACGAGCAAATGCTTAATATCCAGAACAAAAACAGCTCGTACTTTGTTGAATGGATCCCTAATAACGTCAAGACAGCGGTGTGCGACATTCCGCCCCGTGGTCTTAAAATGTCGGCCACTTTTATAGGCAACAGCACTGCCATCCAGGAACTGTTCAAGCGAATCTCCGAACAGTTCACTGCTATGTTCAGAAGAAAGGCTTTCTTGCATTGGTACACAGGTGAGGGTATGGACGAGATGGAGTTCACAGAGGCCGAGTCGAACATGAACGATCTGGTGTCGGAGTACCAGCAGTACCAGGAGGCCACAGCTGACGAAGACGCCGAGTTCGACGAAGATAATGAACAGGAGGTTGACGAGAACTAGATGAGGAATAAACACATATTCTCCTCTTTAATTCATAAATAAAAAAAAAACGTACATTCGCCTAAATAGAAACGAGTGAAGTTATTTTTCTATTGTAACACTCTTTAATTTTGGCTTGAACTCTTACGCTGAAAAAGTAATGAGAAGTATTGAAAGAAAATCCAGTTGCTTTTTCTTTCAGTATTTCTTCTTACATTTCCAACATAATAATTGAAACCGATGTAATCATAAAATATCTTGTAAATGTAACAAAAGTGTTATGGTACAGCCATTTGTAGGATGAAAAGTCCAAGTTGCATTGATGAATGTATTAAGATCTACTGTGGGTAATGCCAGATTTATAATCGTACATCGAAAATATATATAACAGATTATTATTGCATGTTGTAATAAATTTTTAATTTGGTAAGTTCAGATCTGTTATTTTTGTTTTCGATGTACAATTATAAATCTGGCATAACCCACAGTAGATTTTAAGAGTACATTGATCAATGCAACTTGAGAGTTTTCATCTTACAAATGGCTGTATCATAACACTTTCGTTACATTTACAAGAAATTTGAAAGAAATGCAATTAAATTTTATTTCATATGATTTGGCTGGTTTATCTCTTCGAAGACCACGTTTCAGATACTTTGTAAAATATCTATTTCTTAAGCATAAGTTAAAATTAACATTTTATAATTTGCAATACTGAACAAGTTTAAATAAATTATCTATCAAAAAACAAAATTAGTTTCGCATTCCACTTGCTCCTTTTCAACAGTTATCTAAAACGAATTTGTAAAAACTTGTGTTAATGTAGTGGATTAAAATTCAAATGTAATTTAATTCTTGGACAAAATAATTTTTATGTAACATAAACCTTTTTGGATGCATGGTATTGCAAGTAGCAATAATCGTTCGGATTAGAAAAATATTTGTTGTCATACAGTTTACGAATGGGGTCATTATTCTTAAAGTAGATTTCGTTATTGATGAAATCTCTGTCAAGAAGAAAAAATTTAAAAACAATCTTTAATGATCTACAAGTGGCATGGGTGTTTTTTATTTCAATCACTGTGAAGCATACCTACAAATGATTAATTAAAGCCTAGTCAAGAAAAAACTTGCTCTGAACAACAGCCTATTAGTCGAATCAAGCATCTTATCCTCTCTGGCCAAGTTGGTAAGACACTCAACTTTTACTCCGAAGGATCCGAGTTCAAATCTAAAACAGAGTAGTTTTTTTGAGTCCTCGATGGCTGTGGTTAGCGTGCTAACTTCCTAGCCTTGACAGACTCTCGAGGCAAAAACGAGTTCGATTCTCGTCGAAAAATTTTCGGGAATTTCGATTCTCGGACTTTTTTGGTGGGAAAAGTTACTGTACCCGTGGCGCCGGGGTCTGGGCTGGGCGGGGGGGGGGGGGTGGGGGGGGGGGGGGGGGGGGGGGGGGGGGCAATCCCTCCTTGGGGAGGTTGTCAGCGCGCCCTGACTCTTGGTCGGGATGGGTTCCCGCTGGCAGCGTGCAGTCTTGACAATCGCCGTTGTGGGAGTCAGCAGCTCATCGACCGGGCCGATGGATCACCGGCGAGCCTCTTCTGGGGGGACCAACACCTGGGTCAGTTCATCCAAAGAAGTCACTGTCGGCCCTGCAACTATCGGCGCGGCTGGGCTGAAGATCTATGAGTGATTCTCTTCGCTCATAAGTCTGATGCCTGACCAGGATGTGTTTCTCTTTCCCTCTTCGACCTGAGGCTGTTTTTTTAACACCTCAATATTCCGAGTTTCGCCTTGATGCGTATATAGTACCGACCAAGTCCTCCCTTGGTCTCATGATCGGTCATCGAACTTCGCCGTTATTTCTTCTCTTTCCACTGTTTCTCTGCTTCTATCTCTTCTTTCCTATTTCAACACCTATATCAGAGTAATAGTCCATCGGACTGGCTCTCTCTTGGGGGGGATGGTTTTAGTCGGTAGGCGCCCGTGATGATTAGCATCACGTAGTGCTATTACACTATAAGCCAGGGTGAATCCGACACTACCTCTACGGTAGCCATGTGTGCACGTAGAGGCATCTGTAGAAGATCTCCTTCCCGCTATATAAAAAAAAAAAAGTCGAATCAAACACTGGTCAGACCCTAAATTACTGCTGGCATCCAGCCCCAACTAGAGTGCCCCTGTTACCAGACCAGACGATACCGTCATCTTATTACGAATTATCATTTTCTTTGTTAAGGCTGACGAATATAACGCTCGAGCACTTGCAGTTGGTACATACGGCAAGGGACTGTCAAACCTACGCCCTACACGAAATAACTTTACACCCATACATTATGTTATAATGATATTAGGTGTAGAGTAATCTTGTGTAGGCCTGGGGTGCCTGGACGGCCCTGGAACCTGGAACAGTGCTCAAATGCAGCAACCAACTACTGTATGATATAGGTATAGCATATACAGTTCATTGCTGCATTTGGGATCGCTCTGAACCATTGCCGTACATACTTACATTGTACATATTACCTAACAACTTCGACGTTTGTTAATTAAGAAGTAAAACGTTGCATGCGCAACGTTTAGCTTCTGATGATTACATATAGATTAAAACAACATTGGGAATAATCCAAGACTAGGCTCTGTAACCGATTTCCGAACGTCGTATTATGTACTGTGTGATGTCAACGAAGAAAGTAAAAGGCACTGAAAGAAAAATGGGATCAGCGTTACCAACGAGCGCAGTTTCATTTAAAAAGAGTATAGTAACTACCAGCGGGTAAATAATAGTAGTTTTCGTCACAAATATGCATCTCTCCTGGGCCCGAGGGCGCTTGCGAAGCAACGCCCGAGGGACCGTTGGGATCCCCCTGGTCGGATGCACATGAGTGGCGAACGCTGTTTTTACTACCGAGGGTGTACCAGGGTTGCAAAAGTGCTCGAGGTAGGAAAAACTTATTTTCCTACCTCGGGCTTTTATTCCCAACCCTGGTACACCCTCGGTAGAAAAAATAGCATTCGTAACTCGATCGTAAAGGCTTCTTTACGAACCTCGTTACGTCCCTCGCCTACGGCTCGTGCCGTATAAATCTCTCGGTTCGCAAATTAAAGCCTTTCCAATCTCGTACGAAAACTACTAATTTATAAAAATTGAGGTGATCCATGATAATTTTGGCTATAGAATTTTCAAACCAAGCTTTTCCACACTTGTAAGTAACTTTTGTCCATCATCACACTGAATGGCCAAAAAAAACTTAAATTCTTGTTAAGTACAAACCAATTATTCTCTTGTCTTATAAATACAGCATAGTAAAAGTAAGTAGACATTTTATTGCCTAGAAAGTTGAAAAAAACCTGCTAATTGATTCAGTATCAAACTAAAATTTTTTTCACTAACATTAAAATTAATTTTTACGTTTCTATACCGGTAAGGTATTATTTCCAAACCACAGTAAAAGCCTAAAACTTAGTATTTTTCCATTTTCTCTTGTTATACAAACGAAAAAATTGATTTTTCATTGCTACCAGTTCTTTTGTATATTTTTGAGAAAAGCATGACACAAAACATATACATCCCTGTGAGATTCATCGATTCATTTCTTTTGGAACACACTTATGTAAAACATCAATTGGCAAGGCCATGTTAAACAAATTGATTAAATGTTTTTTTTCGATGATAAAATAGCTGAAAATTGTTTTCACTACAGATTGTATCATATCCAAAGTATATAAGTGTAATTTGATTCACAATTTTACCCCACAAGGTGACGAAAATGATAAGTAGCATAGATATAATGAATTACTCAGACGAATTAATTGCGAGAATATTCTTAAAAGTCTTTAATCATTTAAATTAATGCACGTCACCTCTGTAAAAGTGAACCGATTCGGGTAAGTGTCGGCCTCTTTCGAGACATTGGGAAAAGTGTACAGAATATGATCTGTTTCTGATAAGTTAGATTGCTTATTTATCCCACTTTATTCAATCATCCGCTGTTAACAAAAATCAATTTATATTCTTAACATCAATCTTCATATCGTCAGTATAGAGGAAGAAGAGGGGCTATCTCGAAAAAGTGACTAAAAACGGGGCTAAAAAAGAGACGCACGACAATTTGCAAAAAAGGGGGGCTATCTCGCTCTATTTGGAACAAAAATCGTTCGAGGTAGCCTCTTTTTTCACCGATCAAGAGAGATAGCCCCCTTCTTCGCAAATTGTCGTGAGCCCCTTTATAGTAACGTTTTCGAGACAGCTCCCTTCTTCCTCCATACCGACGATACAATAGTTAGATAGCACAGTTTAGTAGTAAATTTGTAGCTTTACACAGTATTTTATATCAATGGCATATAGCTTTCAAGATAAGCGCAATGATACATTTTGTTCGTAACAACGTTTGCTTTTCTGAAACAAGAAGCATGCAAAAGTCCAAGTGAAGCTGCTTTAACTTTAGCAGTAAGACCATCAACAAAAAATGTATCCTCAAATCAGACTATTCTTTATCTCATTCCATGTATGCTTTCGCTCTCGTTTGAGTGACGAGTAAAAAACTTTTTTCCAGCAACACCCCATTGCTCTGCACAAATTATTCTGTAAAACGAGACCAAGATACATGTATATACACGAACGGCTTGTAACGAGTTCATCAGGCAACATTACTCGTCCACGCGGAAGGAAGGAAAACAAAAAATCGATATGCAGTGCGTGAAGCAATACTTCTTCTACTTCTTCGCTGCCATACAAGCGAGAACATAAAGCCTTTTAAATACCCAACAGAGAGAGACTTCAGCCTTAAAACCCCCGCGTAAAAGTTCACTCGCCGCAGGGACTTCTCTCGGAGTGCCATTTCTTTCTCAGAGCCGTACCTATATTACATACTCGCAGTAGGGCGACCGGTTTTTTTCATTGTTTTTTGGGAACATTTTTTTTTTCGATTCCCGCACGCGGCGCGTGCCCCGGCGCGAGGTGTCGAGGGCGCCGGGGAAACAAGAGCACGGACGCAGCCAGAAGTGGGTAGTATATTCGTGCGCTAGCCGAGCGAAAAATAAAAATCAGGGCCTCGAGCGGCCGACATCCATTTCCGAGGAGGCCCCTTCGCTGCGGCGCCCGCGATACGCGAGCGCTCTTACACAGTACGCGCGTTTGTTTTTCTTTTTGCGCGGTGCGCCTCGCGCGAGTTTTTCGAGAGGGCGAGGCATTAGCCGCTCGGTTTAGCTTCAAAGATAGCGCTTCCTCTCGCACTTTGGGCCGCGCGTTTTTGCGCCGGCTCCATTGTACGCGAGGTGATCCGCTGCTTCGGGCTTACACGGACACAATGTCCGCGGATGGTCATTTTGGTTGGGCGAAGAGAAAAAAAATAGTATTCGTGGACTGTATTACAGCTTGCAAGAATATTTCACCAGAAAGACCCTGAAAGCTGGAAACAGCTGTTTTTCGTGGCACATGTATGATATTACTTTTGAAGAAATCCGAGGACTCGCAACTTAAATCGGTATAAGTTTTGAATTTTAATTTACACATGGCATAAAGTATTGAATAATTTGGAATCGTTTTGAAAAGTCGAGATTATTTGGAAACACTGAACCTGCTCTAACTTTTAATACCCAATACTTGTACGTGCTGTATACAAATGTACACCAATCATCGCGTGAAAAAAACAAATTAATTTCCGAACCACCATCCCTCGGATGATAAACTAATTACGCGCCGCCCACAAGTAAAATGCGCCACACACGCGCGCTCGCTCCAGTAACCGCGCAAAAAACCGCTACCTCTGTACACACACCCCAGCATATACGTATATATTTATACACCCCGCACACACGCTCGCAAACCGTACAACGCAGACGCCATGGGCTCTGTAATATTCGAGCCCAAGCTCCCCCCAGAGCCCGTCGTTCACCAGGAGTCGCATCGCGCACTACCATACAGAGCCACCCAAAGAGAGAGAGAGAGAGGGGAAAAATCGGAGGTCCCCTACACTGGCCGGCCGGCTCGGCGCCGCATTAGCGCTCGAGACTCCGAGCTGAGAGCACCGCGGTACTTACGTCCAGCCATCAGCAGCCAGCGGCGAAAGTTCCGATTGGAGTCGAGGCCCGCGTGATACATACACACACACACACCTTGTACGCCGTCCACGAGGAGCAGAGCAAGATGAGGGAAATCGTGCACCTGCAGGCTGGACAGTGCGGCAACCAGATCGGGGCCAAGGTGGGTTGCCCTTATTTTTACCATATTCACGTTTCATCGATGAATTATATTTGTACACACGCAAGCGCGGTCGCGATTGTCATCGTTGCCGATTATCGGGGCTGTTTGCGTCGATCGGCAGTCGTTATCGGGCCGTTAGAGCTCGGCCGCCGCACAAGTGCCGATTTCCCGGGAGAGAAGCCGATTCGGCGCTCTTCCTCTCCTTCGCGTCTCGTTCATTTCCGAATTCATCCCGGTTCTTCGATGCACTCAATTATATGATGCATCTCGGCACTTTGTACGGATGTTCATCGTCGGTACGAATCGTGCACAGGATAGTTGAACCGATACAGTTGTACGGTTAGCGGTGAGAAGAGCGTATGGATCAGAGTTCACGAAACAAATCGGCGGTCCGATCGACGCTCGTGAACGGAGCACACGTGCTCTCGCGTGCGAGACGAGCGTCGGGAAGGAAGACGACGAGATCCAAGCGGGTCGAATTATTCGAGGGGACCGATCGAAAGATCGTATGACGAGAGAAGGGAAAAAAAAAAAAAAACACCCTCTGTCTCGGTTTCTCTTGGCTCGAATATATATGCATATACGTATAGTACAGAGCGCGCGGCGATCATCGGTCCGTGAATTGATTGTTTTCGCGCGAGCGTGCTGTACATATATACTACAGCCGATGGTCAACGTCCGGGCTCTCGCGGTGTCGTGCAGATGTATATAGATACGAATGCTCGCGGCGGGGTGTATACTTTTTCACCCGCGGGATTCGTGGAAAATACGGTGTTTTTCTTGTTTCTTTTTCCATTGTACACACGCGTGCTCAGAGCTTCGGAGAGTAAAAATACATGGATTCACGCTCGAGCTGCACAAGTCATTTATTCTCAACTCGCGGCTGGATAATGTATATTGCGCGGCTATTGTAATTACCGTGGTCTATTTTTTCGCGCTTTTCAGTTTTCCGGGCTTCTGCCCCCCCCCCCCCCCCCCCTCTCTACCTCCCTGGGTCTACGCTTTCCGTGAACTCGGCCGAGCTCTCTGTTATTCATGAATCTTCCGCTAAACTATAAGCATTAGAAATAATTAATTTATTCCGAAAAAGTAGAGACACTGCGGCGCACCATACTAAAATCTTAAAATAACCGCTGCGCACACTTGTGTATATACTTATTTATACCTTGATACTGTTGCAATAGAGACGGGAGTAGTATATCGTCGCTCGGGAGGAAAAAGGCACCGATTCGTCCGAGCTCTAGAAAAGGCATTTTTGTGGACGCAAAATGGTACAATGTTCTTGGACCAATCAGTTCTATGAAAGATTAAAAAAAATGTAGTCGGCTAAAAATATCGTTTCATCCTTTTTGTGTCCACAAAAATACCTGTTACACTGCAGCTCGGCTGAATCGGCAGCACATGAGCTTTTTCGAATCGGTACCATTTTCCTCCCGAGCGACGACACGATATTATTTCAAAGGGACAGCCGTAAGTACAATAATAATGCTCCTTGCTGATGCCGCGAGTGTAGAGGCAGCAATGCGGGTGCATCATAAATTCATAACGCCGTCGCTGGAACGGCTAATTTTGTCGCCCTGCGTGGCGCGGTGCAAAAGTAAAAGAGAGCGAGGGAGACGAGGGAGAGGACACGTCAGTGAGCGAATTCCCCTGCGGTGCTTCGCGCGATTATATAGCACACGCGCGCATGGGTGTACTCGCATACCCGCGAGTGCGCGCGTGCAGCAGCTGCTGCTGTCGTCGGCCGGTCCCCGCGTGCCGTTTTTGAACTCGTTACTTTTACCATACCACCCGGCGCGGCGTATATACATCTGTATACGTGCAAAAGTACGTCGGTCGCGCTGCTCATATCTCGCGTGTAACATCGATCCTACAGTCCTTGATAGCTGTCCCGTATTTCATCGGACATCCCTTTTTCGCGAATACGAGGAATTTCGTGAAAAAGTCGACGCTGTGATAATATTATCCCAGGCTAGGCTCCGTTGATCGACAGCAACGCGTCTGCGATGATCTCTGCACGATGAACCGCGGTCGGGAGAAAAATTATCTTACCAAGTCAACGCCGATTCCAAGTTGCTCGAGATACGTCGGTAGATTTTATCCGTCAAAACGAAACATTGGAAAACATTGTT
>JAPYYV010010969.1:0-25231 GCA_030522625.1 Copidosoma aretas | reverse complement strand
CCCCCACGCACCCGCCCGGGCGGGGGCGGGCGGGGGGCGGGGGGGGGGGGGGGGGGGGGGGGGGGGGGGGGGAGAGCAAACCCATAAAAGTCAATATTGAACCCGCGACAGAGCGGCGCGAAGCTTTCCGAGTATTTTTTTCTCATCGCTGTGTAAGTACTTACATCGACACACACGCGTCTCGCCGCCTTCGGACGCTCGGTCGTGCCTCCGCGCGTGGAAATAACGAAATGAGTGACCGAATCACCCTATCCCCATTTATTTCAATCTCGATGTACTATTACTTTGATGATCATGCATTACACTCAGTATTTCAAGCTTTGTTAATTTTGTACCTGAGTATGAATAAAGACTTATCTATCTATCTATCTATCCCCCGACTCGCACCGGCCGATCCAGCGCGCATCGGAGCATCAGTATCGCGCACCTTATACACACGCATATAGGTGTATAATGCAATTAAGAAGGAAGCGCGTAAGGCGATACGTATCGCGTGTACCCCTGCCGATAGATCGCGCCCTCCGTCCTTGTGGTACTTCCTTCGCGCCAGCCTCGCGGAGCGCCCCGGCAGCATTCTGCACACACTGCAGTTGCCGACGGCGCGAGCGCCGGCAAATCCGATGCGGATGCGTCACGCGGCTTGATTAATTGTTTAGGCTGCAGCGTCAGTTGTCTCCGATGCTTGTCGAGTGCGTCGAATTCGTTAGCGTTGCAAGCCGTTGTTGTTTGAAAAATAGCGTTCGGACGAAGAAGTCGTTAAAAAGACATCAGCTGGACGGCGCCGTTTAATTTCACGCACAGTTCGAGAGTTTTAGGCCCGATGGTATCGAAATTTGGATGAAATCACGCGCAGGATCGATTCCATCCCTATTATCGCACGGCTGAATTTCTCCGAACCAGACGTACCTGCGCCAAGCATCGATCACACCTACCCCGAAAGCCCGGGGAGCCGCAGGAAGGATTCGCTCGGCGTGTGTATAATTGCTTCACCCCTCCCATAAGAGTCGCGTGTTATAGCGAGCGATCGCGCGAAAGCGAGGGCGCGCGAAACGTAGCTTCGTCGAATACTTGCAGGAAAAATAGCGCATCATCGTCATCATCATCGTCGTCCTGTATAAGCCTGCAGCCGATCGAACGGAGAACGTTACTCGCGCGGCTGGCCGAGGATGACGCGCGGTGACGAAGACACTCGGTGGTACCATGCCCCGGCAGCGCGGTGTATTTTCTTATCGCGCCGTGTTCGACCAATGTTTCATCATGCGTGCGACTCCTCGTGCGACTGTACACGTGTGCAAGCTTTTCGGGGAAGGCCGCCGCGAGCGTGTATAATGTCACGAACACCCCTCCCTTCGAATCTTTCGTTTTCGTACGGGCGCGCGTTTTCTTTGTGCCCGATGTAATAATACCTCGACCGCCCTTTGCGGCTTGATGCGTTCCCGCTTTTATTCCCCACGGGAGCTTACCATGGGTATGTTTGATGTGCGCGCTCGAACGCTGTTCAGCCAAAGCGGGCCGTTAACTTTGCGAACGCGGGTTTCGGCTTTTTTTCCGTTCCCCCCGTTTCCGCGGGGAGGAGAGACGAGGAATGCGCGGTGGGATTTTTTCAGGGGCTTTCGCAAAGTCTGCTGCTTGTAATGCACTGTGTATACTTGTAACTTGATGTTTCTCCCTTGAATATTATGACCTCGCGCAAGCACGGGAGAACTTTGCTCGTGGTTTTGAAACATATTTGCTCACCGATCCGTAGTTTGTAGATCACGGCGACTCATTCCATGCCGGCAAGGTGTAATCACGCGTTATATTTATTATGTAAAACTTGTCTGCAGTGTGATACGCGATAGGTGCAAGTTAACGGATCGCCATGGACAATGTATGACTTGATGCTATTCTATTCCAAGGCCACAAGCTGCAGTGCTTTACATAACTTATATATTCAACGTGTATCACTTGATGATACACAAAATAAGCTACAAAAGTGACGTTAAGATTGAAAAACCGCATTTGAAAAACCGTCTTTGAATTCAATAGAAATTTTACATTTTATCATTCGATGCTGCACAGCGTTGGAAGTACAGTATCATCACCATTCGACCGTGCGACTTTTCGTACGGAGAAAAATAAATGACTTTCGAAACTTTTCTTTTCTTCCTCCGTTTGCCATCGATTCGCAGGTGAGACGCGAAAAAATCTCGCTCAAACTCCCGCAGCGCCCGAATCCTCGAGACAAACACCGCAGTATGCAAGTATAAAATGTACGACACAGACTCGGGCTCGTCCTCCGAAACCCGTCCCCGCCGATTCGTTCGATCGTCGAGAGAAGAAAAAAAAAAAAATACGCCGTGCCAAAACAATCATCCCGATTACCGCGGCCAAGCGCACAACGCCTCCTCTCTTCTCCCGGCCCGGCGTTTCGGGGAACGAGCCGCTGCGGAGCGTCGATCAAAAACACGATCGCGCGTTCAGCGGCTCGTATACCCGCGACGCGCGCTGCGGCAGCATCGCTCGAGCATCGCGTACAAGCGCACTTATCGCTCGGCGGCTTATCTCTCGGCTCTCGCCCCTCGCAGGTCCCCCCCGTCCGCCGAAAGGAAAACACAGTCGTGTTAGCGGGTGACTCGTTTCCGGAAAACGCGCGGGGGAGCGTCGATCGTTGCGTGGAAGTACCGCGCGCCGCGGAGAAAAAACCTAACTTGGGCAGATAGCACCGCGTGCCGTAGTACGTAAGACAGCGCCCGCACCGATACTGGACGCACGATACGCTCGAGCGTGGATTTGATAACACTCGTGGGAGAGATCTCGTCCGTTACATCGGAGCGCGCGTCCGACGAACAGCTCGAATAACATCATCGCGGCAATCCGATCGTCGTATCCTTGCGACTAATACTTGGTGCGGCGAAAAAGCAACGACTTCTCGGGTATTCAAAAAAAATGATTCCGAAAAATTGTTTCGTACGTGAATAATACTCAGGGATGGACCTACGAATTGACGTGCCGCACGCATCCATCATCGAGCTTTGTTCCTTTGCATCGCATCGCTCGGTACGCCAAAGTGCGGTGGGATTTAAAAAATCCCTTTCGCGGCGTGATTGAACGGAATTTTTTTTTTCTTGCAGGTCGTCCTTTCTCGCGGACATACATATGGCTGCAAATCTTAACTTTTTTCTCGTGGACAGCCGAATTTTGTTTTTTTTTTTGTTTTCGTAAAGTATATCCGAGCGAATTTCGACGATCCGAGCGACCAAACTAAGCACGGCTGGTGAGAAGAGCCCCGGGCAGCGAAACCTCGTGCGCCAGGATTGAGAGAGCCCAGTACGGGTATTTTTAGGCTCTTCGTCTGAAGTTGCGGCTGCAGGCGCTGCCCCGGTTGTATACGTATACATAACGCGTCCGGCCTGCGCACCTCACCGTGGTTAGTAATAATATTATAATTGTACGCGGGATGCATTATTTATCACGCGAAGTTGGAAGAGAAGGAGGAGGAGGAGGAGGCGGACTGTTAATTTTAACGACGATGCGGTTTTGATGATTAATTTAACGACGCCTCGGGAGTTAACGGGCTGCGGTGTAATAGTATATACTTGGTGCGCGCTTTTCGATGGAGTTACCGTCAAACGAGATGTTGTGTGCAGGTATAATAGGGTATACTTTTAGCGCAGTCGTATATATACGTATAATAGTAATGGTAGCGGTATACTGAATTACATTAGCTGTATTACTGCAGTTACCAGCCGGAGATCCATCGAGTATTCTTCGGGCAGTTCTGACATTAACTGATGATCAAAAGATCATTCACGCACAGCTAAATCTGTACGACGGTTATAATCGCGAAATTGACTTATTCTTGTAAAATTGGAGACCTTGTTAATTATTTGTAATAACAATCGTGATTTCCAACATTGACGGCCTTAGCGTTTAGGTGTGACGCAATAGTCGGGTGCTGTTCTCGTATTCTCGGAAATCCCATCTCAAATAGGATGAAGTAAAATTAGTTGGAGCAGCTGTCAGAGTGTGAACTTTCGAACTTGCCATGGGACTATGCGCGCGCGTCAAAGTGACAGTCGCAGCATCAGCCTGCTTCTCCCTGACCTATGCTAACGAACGATTTGAAAATATATAAACGCGTTTATCAGTCTCGGATTTAAAATTTGTCGATACTTTTACCCAAAAAAAAAAAAAATAATGTTTGATTGTAAACTAAAACCCTGTAGATTAATATCGACCAAAGAAACGTAAAAGCGAAATCACGCGTGGTAGTTTCACGCGGGGCCAAAATCGTAAACTGCATCATTGTAAATCATACGACGATTTCAACAATTTTATTCGACCATTCCACACTCGAGCAATCCATCATCACCTTTTGTAAAGATACAGCAACCCCCGGCCGATACGACCTTGAGCTTGCACCTCGACACCGTAAAATGCAACGAATCACGCGTTCGCTCCTACTTTTGCACGAAACACAGGATTACAGACGTACAAGAGAGAGAGAGAGAGAGAGCAGCCAAAGTGCCATCAAAACTCTGTATCCCCCGTCAGAAGAAGGCCGTGACGTTGAACCCCGCCGCGACGGCCGCGCGTAAGTGTTATCCCTCGCGTATGACTCTCCGCTCTCGCCTGTGTAACATACGACGCGAACCAACGTCCCGGGGCTCCAATTTATCCGTGCGGGCAATTAACAGGGCCATTCTCGTGCGACCGTCCGTTCACAGACAGCGCACACACGGCCCCCGCCCCCCCGCGCCCCCCGCGGCGGGGGGGGCGGGGGGGGGGGGGGGCCGGGGGGGGGGGGGGGGGGGGGGTCCGAAGAATCAGAGAAGCGGCGGCGGCAACACAGCCGCGGCCGACGGAATTAATCCCGGAGAATTGGAGCCGCGGCCAATTAGCCGATTCACGTGTGTACACAAACTTTTGTACGCGCGTGGATGTAATACACTTACCGTATACACGACGCGCGTTGCGTAATCCCGCTTCGGACGATTTCGGGGGACCTTTTTTCTCCCCCCCCCCACTCCCCACCCTTCTCTCGTTCGGGCTAGACAGTGCCTACACTTGTCTGTTTTTCTGTAAGCGTCGTCGACCTTTTTGACTTGGATTTATGGTTCTGCTGCTGCAATGATGATGATAATGATATAAATGGCCAGAGGAGCGCTCGGCGATGATTAAAAACGGGAGGGCACCGGAAAGACGTTTTCAGGCCCCGGGAGAAGACGCGCTCGGCGTCCAATTACGTCGATTGCGATGCTTATAAATGCAAGTACGTGCTTATACTTATTTCGAACGTCCGCGGGTGCCTCGTTGCTGCAGCTACCGCTGGTGTGTATGCGGATGTACGATTTGGCCGAGGTGGGTTTTCGTTCACCGCGGCGCAAGATCAGGGACTGGTGTAAAAATCATGCATACACGAAGATCCTGAAAAAAAATATCCATCCCAAAGAATTCATCGGCTCGCTCGTCTCCGACTCACCTTATACCTGCTGCAGGTATAGCGCAATCGAAGTCCAATACACGGTTTGATTCCACACTGTACGCACCGCCATCGACGCAGGACATGCGGGACACGTCGTCTGTGTCCCCGTATAACTTAAAAATTCAGCGGGCTCGTTATAGGGTGTACAATATAATGGTAAGTCATTTGCATTGTGCGCGTCGTGCGGATAAATTTTTATTCTTGCCGCGAATTAACGGCATACTTACGTACGATACGTCGGCCACCGGATATTATATTATTCCGTGCCTCTGTGCGCGATACTCGCGCGTTTGCTTCGCCGCCGAATCACCGACGCGCGGATTTTACCGTTCGCTCTTTCGAGTAGCAACAGTACCCATATGGCGCTCGATTTTCCGGATGACTGGGACCCCTCCGTCTGTTGCTTCGCGGGTATATATATATGTGCAGGGCTCGCGCCGATGTGTATGCGTGTACAAGTATTATGAGCAAAAAAGTCCGCCGAGCTGTCACGGGTGCGCAGGTCGGAGCTGCTCGAGCGAAGCGTCTCGTACAATATACAACGGACTCTGCTGTAGCTGTACTTATATGCTCGTTTCCTTTCAACTACGCTTGGCTACTTTGAAGGCTTTTAAAACCCTCGGCAATGAGTTTTGTTGCTCCTCGATATGATGGAACGACGCGCGGGGATGGAGATCGATCTGAAAGTCACGAGTCACGAGTGTAGTGGATAAATTTAACGAAAGCTAATTTGACGTTTTCAATGCCGGTATAATGAGAGTCGTAAGAAACCAGTCGAGACGTTGATCATTGTGATTACACGCGTGACTCACAAACTGCACATCCAAGTGGTGCGTAATACAGAGCACAGACTACACATTGTACTTATGAGTATCATCAGGATATCAGGATATTTTTCGCTGGAAAACATTGTTCAATACCCTCAAATTTTCCACGTGTTACTTTTTACGCAGAAATTACTCTGAAAAACTTACTCGTACTCGAAGAAAAACAAAAAAAAAATATCTTTCGTTACGACGAGTAAAAAATTAACTCGCTAGAGCGAGAGAACATTGTTTTCTTCGTACATCTTGAAAAAGACAACTCGTAGATAATAAGAAGAAAATCGTATGGTATAATGCAGAACCCGTCATGCTTGTTGTCGGATTGTCCTCTCGGGCTGTACAGTTTCTTTCTAAATGAAAAAATGAACCATTCCTTCGATCGAATTCCCGCTCGTTAATTCCGTGAGACCTTTCTTTCACACACTTAGCTCCGAGCGATTTTTTACTCATCAGCGCGTGGCCGGATACTCATATTTGTTGTATGCATGTGCAGAGTAAAAATTCCCGGAGTTATAGGCTATATTTACTCTCTCGAGAGCTCGGGGAAATCGCTTCCGACCTAGTATCTTATCTATATCTATCTCGAACGAGCCCAATTCTCTTCAACGGCAGACGTGTAATGTCGCTGCGCCACTGTAATATATATTCTGTTGAAAAGAAAGGTTCATCGAAAGGATCCGTCGATCGGTCATTCACCATTTTTCGTAATTTCCAACTCATACGGCTCCATACTTATAAATGACAAGCTTTTACCGTACGACCATTGGCGCAAGCTCGCGTACACTCGACTTGGACACGACGCGCTCCTCGGAGGCGAGGCCGATGAACAGTCCCAGGGTGCACGGGAGGACCAGTATAATACGATATATATTTGCCGTCGGCCTCTCCCGTTCGCTGGCGCATAAGTATAGGTACATATTCATGCATTTAACGTCTCAAACGCGAGCCGCGAGAGTTGGCTCCTCCTCCTCCTCAGCTTCGGTCTCCCACAACCAGACGCGCGCAGCTCGGCTCGATTTTGCGCCGCGACATTTTCGGAACTCTGCGACATCCCTGCACGCGCGCAGACTCGCTCGCGCACGGGAGCCGCGAACAAGGGAGACCGCGGGGGACTCCATGAAGCTCCGCTCTTTGGCGGGTCAACGCCTCCCTGCGCGTGACGATCGGCGGGCCGACGACGCGACGTCCACAGAACTTTAACGCGTGTATCGAGTATATATGCGCGGTTTTTTTTTCCCCCCTCCTCTTCGAGAATAACGGGTGATGGGCCGGCGATTTATCGGATGGCGGCGAGAGGGATAATACACGCGAGGATGAAGTTGTTCGGGCGACGATGCGCCGACTCGCTGCGAATCGAGTGCGCGTGGTGGCGATGGCTGCGCTCGGACGAGAAAGAGGAGTTGCTCTCTCGTTTCGAAGTATCCAACTGTCATTGGGTGGATATGTACTATGTAGCTGTATACTTGTAAAAATTTTAGAAACCCAAGGAAAACTCGATCGACCCCGGACGATGGATAGTTTTTATCGTGTACAGAATCCCCTCGGCCGTCGATCGCTCGAACTGCATCCCAACACCGCAGATCCAATTAAAATCGACGAGCCCCGCACTCGTTTCCCCCTGGAACGCGTGCAATATATGTATACCTTGTACAGCGAGCGAAAACCATCAATCTAGGATTCACGGATCTATACAATATCGTGCACGTGTATTATATATATATATATATATATATATACTTTTGCTCCACTTGCGCCAAAGGCTCATCACGCTGGCTCATTAAAAGCCGGCTGGACGCTCGACAACTCACTTTCACGGAAATAATTTACAACAGCGACGCGGGTACGTGTATAATGTACAGTGCCTCGGCGAGATGCAAAACGAGAGAAAGGGCCCGATACGCGCTGGAGTCGGTCTAACGCCGCGTGCTCTTATACGCGTGTATGTGTGTATGTATAAGCGCGAGGAAATATGCCAAGGAGGTCCTATTTATACGGCCGCGCGAGAAATAGACCCGGCGGCCGGCCACTCAATCTGCGCTCCCTCGGCTTCGCATATACGTATAATGTGGGGCAGGAAAGTGCGGCTCGGGCCGGAGAAACTGCAGCGCGGCCCTAAGGAAGGAGGACCATAGGTGTATCATATATAGGTGACGCCTCCCTCCCAGCTTCCTCCTGTCCCGACTCGTGATGCTGCACCGCGTTTAATTCCGTACACGCGTCCCCCGGCCCGGCGCTATTTCCGTCGCTGATTCCGCCCGAGGTAAATCGTCCGGCTTCTTTGGCGGGTGATTTTCGGGTGTCGGACTGGATCTCCGGGAAGATCGACTGTCGTCGTTATGTGGGTCTGTATGCATAATACGTTGGCGGAGGTGATAGTTATTGGGCCTCGTGATGGTTGAATTGCGGCAAGCGGGCGACGAGTAAGGGCAGCGAGGGTTTTTTCCGGGTGACGGGAGAACAAGAGAGTTCAGAGAAATTTTTTACGTACGACCTAACGGCAAATACAGTTCCATCGATGCTGTGCGTTATTGCCTTCGAAATTGTTGCGAGGATTCGTTAAATCGATCGGTCATTCGAAACGTAAACGGGAGCGCTGCGATTAGCACAAAAATTATGGTGTGTAACGTTACGCGGATCAAGTTACTTTTAAGTTAGGAGCTAAATAAGTGAATGGTTCATTCATGGCGAACTTGTCGTTGCAGTTCTGGGAGGTGATTTCGGAGGAACACGGCATAGACCAGTCGGGCGTCTACCATGGCGAGAGCGATCTGCAGCTCGAGAGGATCTCGGTATACTACAACGAGGCGACGGGTAAGATCAAAACAAAAATTTAAATCCACCGGTATACTAAGGTCCTTTGAAGAATTTTTCTTCAAAAATACATACTTATTCCATGCACGTATTTCAAATGTACTTGTGAGGGTATTTATCGTAAATTTACATTTGCGAGTACGATTTCTAATATATTTGGTTCTCGGTCAATAAAGCTTTGATGAAAGTAGAAGTTACTATATTTTTATTCAACTAATTTCAATTCTAATTGGCTCGATATACAAAAATTGTTTGTCAACTTTCAAGTGAACAGTTTCTGCAATAATTGAAATGATTCATTGGCCGCAAATTTTATTTTCGAGTCACTCATTGACGTTTGCGATAGAATCTTGGTGGTCAGAATCGTTAAAAATACATAATGACAAGAAAGAAGCTTCGTTATCGTTGCCGAAAAAAAATTGACTTTTTACGACAAAATCGTGTGTATCGCTCGCTGAGTTGCGAAAAATCATCTTGGTATAGTAACTATAAACTTTTAGTCCAACTTAAACGATTTCGACGATTCAAACCCTTACGAAAAAAGCCCCCCATGCCCTTTTTTTTTTTTTGGATAAATAAACAAATTTAAAGTATCGCGCGTATATACACGACACGCGCTCGTACCTTTTCCGCGACCCTCTTAAATCTTAGCACTCTTGCGTGCTTTGCCTCTTTCCGTCATACATACGGGCGGGGGGATACAAGGATCGGTGTATACGTGTATAGGCTCGTTCACGAAAATAGTTACTTTAAAGGCCGCATATAGCAGCGGTACGGATGATGAGAGCATTTTTGGGATGTCTGGGAGGCCAAAGACCATTATATATACGTTCGGTGGAAGAGAGAACAAGCGCGCGTCTCTAAATAAGCGGAGAGACGACGGCGACAGGAATGTACGGAAGCCGTCGTCGCCGACGACCGCGACCAAGACTATGCGACTTGCAACTGTACTCACATGCGAGCGGGGGCTGCCGCTGCGGGATATCCAAAAGCGAAATAAACCTTGCGGGGAGAGAGATACAGATCACGTACGCGGGGACGGGAAAAGAGAGAGAGAGTGTGTTCTGGCCTGTGCCGACAGAAATAAACGGCTGCGTTATAGGAGTTTCTCGTGCTCTTGAGGGTCTCTCGCTCTTTCTCGCATTCTTCTCCCTTTTCGTCCTCTCTCCCTTTAAGATCTTAATTTTTACGAAAGTGACGCGTGCGTGTACAAGCATATACACCGAGAAAACGCGGTGCACGCACATGCGGGCTCTATTTTTCTTTCTCCCCCTGCTGTGCAACATTATTTCTTGTAGCTGTCGCTCGTTGTTTTTTGGTTTTTTTCAATTTTTTTTGCCCCGCGTGCACTTTTTCCCTTTCGCTTCTAAGAAAGTCTTTTTCAATTTAAGCTTAATGCGAAGGGTACGATCGGGAGAGTTTTTTCACGAGGCACAAGTTATTTTTGCCATTTTTAAATATTTTTATGCCGTGTAGGATCTTTGCTTTCTGATCTCACCGTAATCAAGACATTAATCTAAAGTTACTCACAGCTAAAAATATATTATTTACCGTAGATCCTAATTTTTTATCGTAAATATCGTGAACTCTGGACGGACAATTTTACCGCAGTCAAGGCTTCTAAATCGTTTTTAAATCATGCGCAAATTTTTTTTTTTTCTCTCTATTATCCAGAAAGTTGTACGCGCTTTGTACTTACATATGATGCACTGTGCAGTACTTTTCGAAAAATGCAGGTGGTTTCCTCAAAATGGTCAATTTCAATTATACTCATGACAACTGTCAAAAAGTCATGTGTAATGAATAAAATTTCAAAATACATTTCCACGGAATTAATTTTTATAAATATTACTTACAATCTAATTATGGATGTCAAGATTCTTTTTTTTTGTCCGCGTTATTCGAACAAAATTTGAAAAAAATCAACACATTCATTATTCATCAAGGCTTGCATGAATAAAGTCGTGCAAGCAAGAAAAATAAAATCTTTTCTGATAAACCCGAAATGTAATTTTCCGAATATTTTTGTTCAACCAACTAAGAGACTTAAAATATACCAAAAACTGATCTGCTTCCATTAAATTAATGTTTTCAACGATAAAACATTTTTAATCATCCAAAAGTCTGGTAAAGTAAATGCACACAATCACGCAACTTCAAATAACAAATCGTTCGCTCACCTTGCAGCGTCGACATCGTCGAACGGCGGCAAATACGTGCCCCGCGCCATCCTCCTGGACCTCGAGCCCGGCACCATGGACGCGGTGCGCTCGGGGGCCTACGGCAAGCTCTTCCGCCCGGACAACTTCGTGTTCGGACAGTCCGGGGCCGGCAACAACTGGGCCAAGGGCCACTACACCGAGGGTGCCGAACTCGTCGACTCGGTCCTCGACGTCGTGCGCAAGGAGTGTGAAAACTGCGACTGCCTGCAGGGCTTCCAGCTCACCCACTCGCTCGGCGGTGGCACCGGCTCCGGTATGGGAACTCTACTGATCTCCAAGATCCGCGAGGAGTACCCCGACAGGATCATGAACACCTATTCCGTCATGCCGTCGCCAAAGGTCTCGGATACAGTCGTCGAGCCGTACAACGCGACGCTCTCGGTTCATCAGTTGGTCGAGAATACGGATGAGACTTATTGCATTGACAACGAGGCACTCTACGACATATGTTTCCGAACGCTCAAGGTATTTTTTGTAAAAAACGAATTCTTAGACCTTTTTACGCGTATCGATGAAGATGATCACCCAAAAGACACCGACATTCTAACTCGGGGCCACTTTTATCCGTCCTCCTAATACTCAATCCTATATGAGTGGACATCACTATTGTTCGAAAGAGTCAATTCATCGCAAATTGATTGAATGTATATTAAATACCTGAAGAAATAAAGCGCGTGTGTATACTTCAGTGGCCCTAAATGCGATTATCCATCTCTATCGTTCGTACACCGTAAAGTCCGTAAAGTTAATAACTAAGAATTCGTGCGACAGTAAATCAGTTCATTGTGCAGAGTAAAAAAATAGATGCGATTAAATATAACCAAGATGTGATATTCCAGGTCTCGAATCCATCCTACGGCGACCTGAACCACCTGGTCTCCCTGACGATGTCCGGCGTTACCACGTGCCTGCGCTTCCCGGGTCAGCTGAACGCCGACTTGCGCAAGCTCGCCGTGAACATGGTACCCTTTCCGCGTCTCCACTTCTTCATGCCGGGCTTCGCCCCGCTGACCTCGCGCTCGATGCAACAGTACTCGGCCCTGTCGGTTCCCGAGCTCACCCAACAGATGTTCGACGCCAAGAACATGATGGCCGCCTGCGACCCGCGCCACGGGCGCTACCTCACCGTCGCCGCCGTCTTTCGCGGCCGCATGTCCATGAAGGAGGTCGACGAGCAGATGCTCAGCGTCCAGAACAAGAACAGCTCGTACTTCGTCGAGTGGATCCCGAACAACGTCAAGACCGCCGTGTGCGATATTCCGCCCAAGGGTCTGAAGATGTCCTCGACCTTCATTGGCAACACGACGGCCATACAGGAGCTGTTCAAGCGCATTTCCGAGCAGTTTAGCGCCATGTTCAGAAGAAAAGCTTTCTTGCACTGGTACACGGGCGAGGGTATGGACGAGATGGAGTTCACCGAGGCCGAGTCGAACATGAACGATCTGGTGTCGGAGTACCAGCAGTACCAGGAGGCGACTACCGACGAGGACTTTGAGACTGAGGACGCGGGCGACGATTTCGAGACGTGTGATCAGGAGTAGGGCGGATGATGTATGAGTTGAGCCTGCGTACACGAGAATGTGATTCGAGGTCGGATCGGGTGCTCAACATCAGGATCGACGATTTGTTTGTTGGGTCTATATAGAGGTCTATAATATTATAGAGCGTTACGAGTATACGGTGGAAATTGTATCGAGCGACATTTGTAAAGTTTTATATAGGTAATGTGGGGTGAGATGTACAAAATTATACACGTAGCTAAATTGTTTTTTCTTTTTTTTTTTTAAGATTGGCTTTGTGTCTTTGAGGATCGTGAGGCGTGGAGATTTCTACAAAAAATTTTTTGTTTGCCCATAGATATTACGTTCTGGTACTTTAGTACTTATATGCAATTAAGCTTCTGGTTATTGTATTTTAAGTATTTTTAGTGTTTATACTCGAGTATGAACGTTCGAGATTAAATTTTATTTGCAATACTACATATTACATACATATTTACATAAATTATCATTATCGTGTAGCATTTATGATGCATTTAGTATTAACGGATTTGAACCTTTTTCGTACGAAAATAATCTTTTTATTAAAAAATACTATAATTATATTATGTAAAAATACTAGTTTTCGTCATAAATGTGCATCTCTCTACAGGACGATCCCTGGACGAATGCACATTAGTGGCGAATCCTACCGAGGGCACACCAAGCCCTCAAAAACGCCCGAGGTAGGAAAAATTATATTTATAGTTATTATAAAAAATTACACTGAACCAAAAAATAGTAAAGTATACAAGAACGTCACAATACATACAAGTTATTTTTTGGACATCTCAATGAAAATCCGAAGCCTAAATTGTTTTTTATCACAACACCATTTTTTTTTTTTTTTTAATCAAGAAAATGTGTCAGTATACAGAGCTTTAACTTTCTCTTTTGGTTCTAAAATATTCAGACTCTGTATAAACGAACGTAAAAAACTGTGACGCAATGGAGTAATGAGCTTTGAATTCGTGCTCAGAGTCCGAAAACTGATCTACTTACTACTTGTAGTGGAACTCTTGTGTGTTTTATTTTATTTTTGTGTTTATTTGTTATTAAAAAGAATCTATTCTGTTGGATTTCAGAATTTTTCTCATGGATTAACTAATAACCACATATAATGACAGCAAAATTTTTGCACTTGTGACTAAAAAAATATCTTAAAGTCAAAGAAACGAAATTGAAATATTTTAACTTTAATGTACTAAACAATTGTAGCAATACCAAAGTATGTTGGCCAAAAATATATAAATTTCTGATAATCACGCTTGAAATCAGTTCTGTATTTTATAATTAAATAAAAACAATTGGTTCCATACTTGCGAGTACAACATAGACTGAAAATCGTATTATATTGTAATTTCAAAAAAGTCATGATTGTTCTCTAAAAAAATATTTATCATAGCTGCGGTTGAATTATCATTCATTTTCACAATAATTTTTTTTTTAGTTTTTACGAATATTATTTATATGGAAACGAGAAGAATGTGAGCGACATGACATCATATGACACTATGAAATAAAAATATATTAAAAATATGGTTCGATACTATTTTTATTTGTTTGGATCTTTTTTTAATTGAACATCATTATTATATACTTTACTTCAATACATACAACATAGTTCCTAATGATTGAAAACTCAGTCAAAAAGTTGTCTTTTACTTTTAAAATCCTTGTGTTTATATAATTAATAGATACCTTACAGTGCTTTATGTTGATTTAGTCCTGTTGATACAAAATATAATAAGAAAGCTATTTAATTAATCATTGATTCGTTTTTCATTGGATATTTTTTAATCGAATTTCATAACCCGATAAAATAGGTTTATGCGAATTACAAAATCTTTTTTTTACAGGTATCAAACAATGATTATGAATATTATTCATGTGAGTGAAAAATATGTCAAACAGAACATACTTAAGATATCGTTTGATGTTTTCTTTATTCCTTTAAACTATTTACAACAATTATATTTCCCTTTCAAACATACAATATAGTTCTTAAAATTTGTTAACGTGATCAAGAGCATGACATTGGATGTTTCAATTTGTTTCGGCAAAATTGCGATCGCCATGCATGTAAAATTATATAAACTGCTCAGTGATGCTCATATATTTATGATATCGACAAAATGTTAATACAATCATAAATACTTTTATCAATTTTATCAAAATATATTTGTGCCATTTTATTATAAACACGGTAAGTATTGATATGTATTATGACATGCTCTGCCTTAGCTAAATTTTCTATGTTTAAACAATTAGAAACTAAAAATTTTTCTTAAAAAATACTTTCAATTTTTCCCCATGTAGAATAGTGATGAAAAATAGCATTTTTCAATGTGGATTCTTGTTAGGATCCATATGTATATATATCATTTTTTTATCATTTACATTTATTTATATGTATATTGTTTTAGTGAGTTTGTAAGGTTGTGATATTTGTCATACAATATCATCAGTACATACCTACACGTATAACAAAAGATAGAGATTTCGAAGAATAAATCGAATTTTATTCAATAAATAACATTCAGTCACTCTTTAAGCACTGTCTCGATAATTGAACGAGTTATTTATTTTAAAATACAGACAATAAATACATATTTTATATTTCAATGTATTTATCATGCAACAAACTCTGTATCTATTCCTCAGTATATTTTCTTTTTGTATATTTTATTAATACTTTGAAGAGTAGAGTAAGATTTTTATGATTCTTACGGATATAACAATTACATTAAATTACTTTCAATATTTTTACGTGATTCATAACGTATTTCTTTTATATAAAATATAGCTGGTAAAATGTACTTTGTTACATGCTACAATTCAAAAATATTATTCCCTTATCACTTCTCAATTTATAAGATTCGTTTGAATGAAAAAAGAGTAACAATAGGATCTATACAAAAATATTTTTTCTAGCGTATTTACCATATATTCAATCTCGGCTAGCGAGATTTGTGGTGTTATGAAATTCAACTTATAATTAAATCAATTTTTTTACACGTAAAATATATATACTTAAATTACACTTTGGCAGCCAGACAAGCATTAATCTTATGATCGTCAACCAACTTAAAAATTAAATATAAAATAAATACAAGTCACGTATTACCTTAATAATATATATAATACAAAAGAACCATCAACTTTCATTCAATAGTTAACAATATTAAATATGAACTATGTAATTTTTAAATTTCTTTTTTCAATTCACGTAGCTCACATCTCTATTTTATTACCTATGAACAGTGTTTGTCAGTTATATTCTCAATAGACACTAACTATTTAAAAAATTTACACGTGAACATGTACTTATATGTATGCAAATAAAAAGACGAATGTAAGAGGTGAGTTAAATGTAAAGATGAATTAAAATATTTTAATTGGCGTCGTCGGTACTCAACCGACGTACCCTAGTGTATTGGATTATCAAACAGACCAAGTTTACATTCTTACTTCAATGAACACAAAAACTGTGGAGTAATTTTTTGTTACCTCTTAAGTTTCTTCACAGTAACAAAAATGCGACATTAACGATTTCAACAAATGAAAAAGTAGGTTGTTCCAAATATATATTCATACATATGTATACATGTACGTATTCACACGGAGAAAAAAAAAACAGGAATTTTTACCGCGAGAGCAACGGCAAAATTGTGACGCTGCGAGAATCACAATAATTTTTACCATACTGTATAAGGGGTGATTATAGTCATTGTCGCAGCGTCACAATTTTACCGTTGCTTTGACGGTAAAAATTCTTGTAATTTTTTACTCCGTGCATATATATTATAATTAAAAACCTATCTCAAATAATGGACTAGAGGATAAAAAAAATGTTCGTATCGGTTGTGATCTTGGTGGCGTTTGAAACGCTTTTTGGCGACATAAACCAATCCACCGAGATGTGAGAATTTGTTTTCATCGTTTTCCCGATAATTGACAGACTTGTAAAAACTGTAGGCGCTCGAGTTTGAAAATTCGGGGTGAATTTTCAACAGCGAGCAATTTTACACAAGTGTATTATACGTACATACGCAGATCGAAAGTTAAGCTCGATTCGAGGATTCAACGCTTGAATTCCACCCGTCACTGCCAACACGACTCGAAACGAAAAGAGAACCAACCACGTCAACGGAATATTAAAGATTGCGATCCGCTCAGCAGATTTTCGCACACCAGCAGCAGCAGCAGCAGCAGCAGCACAAAACAAAGTCCCGCGGCTCACTTCTCCGCTCGGACGACGGTGCCGCGCACCGGACCCTCGACCACGACGGCCCGCAGTCGCGCGGGCGCGGGCGTCAGCTGCGCGTCCTCGTCGCAGCTGCTCGAGCCGCGCGACAGACGGTCGAACGAGCGCCTGCCGTTCCCGCCGCTGCTGCAGCCCGCGACCGCCGCGGGCGTCGACTCGGCCGGCTCGCCCGTGCCCGGCGCGCCTCTGTCCGGGCCCCCGTTCACCAGGTACTTGAGCTGCACGCGCTCCGAGCCCCGGCGCTTTTGCCTGTCGTCGGGAATCGGGGCGCGATCGATCGATCGATCAATAATCGTGTGATCGTCGCGTGCCAGGGGGACAGACTGGCAGGCTTTGGAAAAGTTTCGTGCTTTTTTTTTTCGTTTCGGACTGTGGGCTTGAAAATTAACCAAAGCGCCGGATCGACCAAAGGGAACTTGTGGAATTTTATCATCCGGGTATGATTATTTCACAGGCTTTTCGAGCGGTACTCGACAAAGTTGTTTTCCAGCAAAAAAATGCGCTCTTTTGTATACAGAGCTTTGAAAAATAATCGAATAATGTTTCCAAACACCCGGACACTTTTTTCGCTTCTTTAATGTTTTTCGCGTTATTTTTCCTTCAAAGAATTTAGTCAAGCACTGCTTTCAACGCGTAGTAGTGAGAGACCAAATTTTTTAGCGCAATCAATGTGTTTTGCATGATTTTATGAAAAAAATTATTCAGCAGAGTATTTAAAAAAGTAATTTTTAGCAACTAAGCTCGATTTTTGTTTGCGAATTTTTTCAGCGAATGAAGGAAAACATTGGGAATATTGTACTTTGGTATGAATTAATTCGCACGGATGGTCCAAGTAAAGGTCTCGAAAATAGATTTTTAGAATTTTTTTTTCCAAAGATCATGATATGATTCGAATTCCATTTCCGCGACGACCCAAAGAGAAATGAAAAAAAAAACACACACGATGCAACTGTATACTCACTTGGCCGGTAGAGTCGGACAGGACCAGAGCTTGAAGTCGGCGCCGAACAGCTCGCCCTCCTCTATCGTCTGGGGCAAATGAATGTTGAGGGTCTCGGGCAGGAAGATCGAGGTGACGGCCCCGGCGACGCTCAGCGAGCCCACCACGCTGCGGGGCAGCACTCGCCAGTAGACCGCCAAGTGGACGATGTAGGGGAACGACAGGAGGCCGATCCCGGCTATGAAGGAGGCTATGCCCATCGCCTGCGACCTCAGCACCGTTGGCAGCAGCTCGCCCACGAAGACATAGAACACGGCGAACGAGGCGGCTATGCCGAACTTGCCGACCATCGCCAGCGACACTGTCACCCACACTGCGTCTCCCGGCGTCTGTTTGTGTTTTTTCCTTTTTTTTCGCACATCAGGCAAATGCAAGTTAACCGTCGAATGAAGGGTATGTAACCGATGGCTGGGGGACAAAAAAAAAACATGTATCGAGTAATATTCGTACCCTCGGGGACGAACATGCAGGAGACGCAGGCGACTCCGCCCAGCAGCATCGTCATGCAGAGGACCCACCGCCTGCCCAGTCTGTCCATGGCGTACCACGTGACGATGTACGACGGAATTTCGACAACTCCTCCTGCGTGAGCGAACAAAAAATTATTGCCGTGGTTTTGCACTGCGTACGTACTCGTTGTTGTTCTTGAAGCTCAAGAGGCCTCGCGATCAAAGATTTTACGCGCAATTTCTCACCCATCACTCGCACGTTACGTTGTTGCATAAATGAGGTCTTAATAGTCACTGAGAATAAATGAATTCACTTGATGGCTCAAGACTACTGAAAAATAGTCATTCAGACGCAAATTAACTACTTCTGCAACGTTCGATACGAAAATCTGCGCTTCATGCCTACGCATAAATACATATATTATCCTACAAGTACTGTCTAATTGATTGTTATCCCAGCACTTTGCTGGTTTCACTGGTTCGCAAGAATTATTGCTCGTCGAACGAAATTTCTCGAACACCAGTGAATATTCTTTGGAGATGGAATCGTAATCCATCTTTTAGAAACACGTTACACGCTCACGATATCAATTTAATTAGCATATAAATAGTTTCTTCGCGCGTACCCACGACTGCGTTAAAATAATTTATTTGCGCCGGCTATCGCCTTATCGATCGCATTGATGGATCTCTGTTTTTGATATTCAGCATTACGCAGTGGCTTATCCGAGTCCACCCTTGACTCGAATGGACATCCTTGGCCAAGAAAGACAGTAGCGATTAGCTCGAGCGGTTAAATATCCGTTTTCTCTTATAGCATTGATACAACGACCCTGCGGACCATTATACTTTTTACGTAATCTACTATCTTTGTCGATAGGTCATCCGTTGAATTTACAATTTTATTTCAACCACGCGATTCATCACCTCCACGATTTGCAGATACGTTTGCAAACCGTCGCAATTCGTAACTTTTCTCAGAAAATAGTAGGATTCGGAATATAATCTTTTTCCTCTCACGATTTGATTTGAAAAAGACTATACCAAAGTAAGACGATCCAATGATATTATTCCAGCTAAAAAAAAAACAGCCGCAAACATTTAGTATTTTCTTCATCCACGTTGTCAAATAATTTTATCCAAGCCGAAAACTCAAAGCATCATCTTAAAATAGCACATGCAATAGTACAAAAAAACAAGAAAAAAAAATCATTGTAAAAATCATGACGGGACTGACCGATGAAAAAGGCGAGGTAATCCGAGACGCCGAGATTCGTCGTGTTGTACGAGAGCCCGTTGTAGACGACCGCATTGGCCACCCAGTCGAACGCCAGGATGAAGAACTTTTTCCGTATATTCGGATTGGTCAGCAGGTCCATCGGCGTCGCGGAGATCGACTGCTGGAGCCGGATGCTGTCCGCCTCGAGATCCGCGCCCTCGGCCCCGCCCGTCTGCCCGTTGCACGGCACGCCCTGCCTCCGCAGCACGTCCATCTGTCGTAGACACGTGAGCCTCGCGTTAGCTGTGCGGGAATTTTCGCCCCCCCCCCTGCCCCCATCGTCGTCGCAACAGTCACCTCCATCATCCGGAGAAAGTTCGGCGGCACGACCTTGCCGTTGACCCTCGCCATCGTCTGGATGATGGCCTCGGCCTCGTCTATCCTGTTCTTGCTGAGCAGCCACCGCGGCGACTCGGGGATGATCCAGTAGTAGCTGAACAGAAGGACGAACGGCACGGATATGGCCAGGGACAGCGTGTACCAGTGCCTCAGCAGGTAACTCTGATGATCACGCCAAATTTTCGGTTAAACGGGAATGATTTTTTTTGTTTTTTTTTTTTTTTGTTTTTTTCAGAGGCGCGCGCCCCGAAAGTACTTATTTCACGCACTTACCAGAAGCGCCAGCAGGGACATGGCAGTGGCGAAAAAGATGCATATGACCATGCCGGCGAACGTTCGGTACCTCGGGCCCATCAGTTCGAGGGCTGTGGAAACGTTGTGGGAGTTTTAACGCGGAATGAGGAAATAAAATGAATGACGAAACGATGGATACCCACCGAGAATGAAGGGTATCTGGTAGATGGCGGGAAAGAATAGGCCGTTGACGGTCCTGAGGGCCGTGTAAACGATGTAATTCGGACTGAAGCTCGTGGCTATCGAGAATATGACCTCGAAGAAGATGATGGCCAGAAAGGCCGTTCGGCGGCCCCACTTGTCGGCTATCCAGCCGAAAACGACGTTGCCGAAGAGACTGCCCACGAAGAAGAAGGTCGTCGAGGTCGAGGGCCACCAGCTGTTGTCGCATACGAGGTCTAGCTATGGAAAGCCGGAGAATGCAATTGCAATGCCGGCGTGTTTTTCACCGCCCCTCTCTCCCTCTCTCTCATCGTACGCTTCTTTACCTCCCCCTTTTTTTGCATGGAAAGTAAAATTCAGCGTGGAAGAAGACAAAAATCGGTTGGACGCACAAAAGATCGAATCATCGGAACATCGAGCGGTTCTGCGCCCGTCGTAATGTCAATTTGTTGCCGATCGCTCCGATAGCCTCATCGCCGTGCGGCGACCAAACGGATTTTTCAATCCGCACCCGACGAGATGATTCGATCACGCGCCGCATGCGCGCTCTGTTCACGAGCGCGAGCGCGGTTATTGACTTTCGTTGGCGCGGCTTACTCGCGGCGAGATGGAAATGAGCTATCATTGGATTACAAATCGGCGGGTCGGAACGAATTGGCGAGATTTTTTTTCCGACTTCACGTTTCGCGCCCCAATCATCTTGCGGTGGCGAGCCTTGACAATCGACGAATTTGCCGATTACTTTTCCGCCGGACGCGTAGCAGGCGAAATGCGACCGAGCGATTCGCAAGCTCGGCGTACTTGATCATCGATCGGCGCGGCTCTCTGGGCAGCGGGTGGCTGTATTATGAACGATGAGCCTTGAATCACATGGCGCGAAATCATAACAAATTCATCAGCCTCCTGCTACTCTTATTTTTTCGATCGGGAGGAAGCGGCTTGGAGAGAGAATAACAGTCAATCGAGTTCCGGAATCGCGGAGGTTGCTACCCCACGGTCGCTTCAAACAGTTTATTTTGTTTGAACAATGTTCTTTCGCATGTTTGTTTACGATGGATTGTGCGAGCCATTTTATAGGTCATTGCCAAGATTAGGAAACAGTTAAAAAATAAAAATAATACTTTGATAGCTAATATTTACGGTATGTGATCTATTGCTTTGATCAAGACTATGTATAGGTATGCTAAAAGCCCTACGATAAAATTTTCAATCACACTATCTTTAAAACGTGATCACTGGATCTTTTAAAATTTTAATACAACATGTTTTAAATAATTTTTAAATAAATATTAAAGTAATGGGAAAATTTGTATTTATTTTTTAACGGCAATCCCATAAGAGCCTGTGTATATAAACTTTGCAATCTAATTCCTCAATACGAGAATCCTTTACAGTGTGCATCCAACAGAACATCAATATAATGCAAACATCAAACTAATGAAGACCGAGCTCGTCATTCCGCCAAGTAGGTATGTATTATACGTGTACATAATGCGTATCACCGATGATATCTCGAAAATGAACCGAACGAAGAACAAAACTGTCAACGATCCATCAACCGTAGTCCATAATATGACGTCCGCACAACAGCCGTCAACAAATCTCTGTACTGTATGCCCGTGCACATGTGCAGGGTACTAGTCCCGTCAAATCTCTCGTTGCAGTTGCGCATCTCACGCGCGTCCGACAAGTGAATTTCCGCAAGCTCGCTTCCAAATCAGTGTCATTGCGTCGTCAGATTTCACGTCGCGAAATTTCGACCGGAGGAGGCTCGTCTCCTATTGCACGTGTACATGAGCGGATCCATAAAAAAATTATACGTTACTAATTTATAATAATCAGACGGGCTTGAAAACAGTTTAAGAAACAAATAAAATTATTATACGCCTTCAAAATTGTTATAAAGTAAGAAGTGAGAAAAATCATGATGAAAAGTATCAAACCGTTACTTTAACGTTTTGAAAACAAATTTTCGAAGAGTTTGGACAATGAGCTTCTTTTGACTGTAGCTTTTCCCGTTGGGAGTCGTTCAGAAATACAAACCGTTTCATATCAAGCACACAACAATTATCGTCAACCAATGAGACTCGTTGCGTCTCAAGTCAACTTAAATGCCTTTTTGAGTTCACTTTTTACACTAGCGAGTTTTCGTAAAACTTGAGTAAATACAACCGATTTTTAGTAACCGCCAACAATTGTTGATAAGAATATTATTTTTCAATTCAGCAATTCTCATTCGAAAGTTCTGCTGATGTATTTTATGGAATTTTTTCCAAAATCTACCACCTTTTAAAATCAAATCACACTTTTCTCATTACAATTCGAAGAAAAATGCCCAATCTATTGATTGCACTTTTTTCTGAGGGTATACATTCCACGAACACGAGGAAATGTTACGATAAAGTTTATCAACAACTGAGCTTTCAAACGAGACTCGATGATTTGAAAATAAATGCAGAGAACAAAAATTTTGGGTGACTTCAACGAAATTTCTTCAAAACCAGATGACGCGTGATTTTTCCTTAAAATAGCTCGCACTACATGTAACCTGGTGCAACGGAGAGTGTGATGATGATGATGATGATGATGATGGCACCCGCGCGTCATCAACAAGTTGTATTCATACAGCCACGTGTGTTGGGCATCGTATCGTGGATCATGGCTATACGTGATAGCGTCACAGCTCGGGCCGGAGAGCCAAGTCGTGCAACTAGGGTAAACGGCCCAATAATTGGCTCCTATGCGTGTACATTAGGTGTATGTGCGTACGTATATATGTAGATCGGGTCCGGTGATGCTAGCGGCGGATAAAATTTCGTGGTTTTTATTTCCAAATGTTTCGAGTCCAAAGTAATGCGATGCATTTTAGCGAAAATTGAGATAGAGATGTGATCGTGTTTTTTTAGTAGATTGATACTGTGATAAACAATATTTACCTCATTTGAAAATTCAGTCGCTTAGGCTGATCACGTATGGTCTGCATACGGAAGATAATTAGCAAAGGTTTGAATGTTGAAAGAACGAATGAGATTTTAGTAAAATGCCACATGCAGTATTAAAAGTAGTAGATATTTAAGATAGCCATGGAATAATTTGAGAAATTCAATGAATTCGCATTTGTTCCCGCAAAGTTGTGAAACAGTAAAACGGAGTAAATAATTGTTCTGTAGAAACAAAAGCGCGTCAGTATGAGGGCCTAATTATTGTTATTATTGGCAATCAATCAACGACATTACAAATATCGAGTTCGAGTCTACGAAAAAAAAAAAGGTATCAAACAAATTGCGTCTCGTGTCTTCGTGGCAAATGTGGAATAATCGAAAAAGTTCGAAAAACAAGATAGCAAGGTTTGCTTAGTCAACTTGATAAGAATATTTTCGACATCGAAGATAAGATCGGAATAATCCATTGAACTCTTTATAGAGACAGTTTAGCCTTGAATTACGAGGAAAAAAAAAAAATTTAATTTCCTCTGTACACATATTGTACAAAAAAAAAGATGATTGGTCAAATAGATTCGTAAGAGTATAGGACGTAACACGTTCTGCGCACTTGAAATCATCACGCATAACTTTGATGCAAGTGCGAGCGAATCACAGAATAGTAGTTGTGAATGAGCAAGCGTCCACGCCGCAAACGTAAGTGCCCACGAGAAGGCGCGCATTCGGACGGACAGCGAAATTGAATTGGGAGCTTAGAGCTTCGAAATGTATGCACATATATTGTTTCGTCGCAAAAAATTAATAAAAATGAAAACGATAAAAGTTGGGCGTTTGAAAGAAAAGAAAACAACAAACATTCGATCAAAAAGCACTGCTAAAACGATTCACAAATTCATGCCGCGACAAGGAACAAAAGCTCGCGAGCTGTATACTGCGGAATGTCAAACAGTACAATAGTGTACACGATGCGGGGCGGCGGGGAGGAGCAAAAATTGAAACAAACATCATAGGCGAACAACGGAGCCGACGACGAAGGGAGAGGAAAGGGAAAAATGAAGAACGGAGCCGGGCTAGGGCACGGATGTGGGCCAAGTATACAAAGCCAAGAGACGAGGCACAAGCATACGATCGGCGCGATGTTCACCGATGGAGGCGAATGGAGCGCGGCTCGCGGGGGCTGTTGCTGGCTGTCTGGAAACATTTTTCATCTCGTTGGGTACTCGTATGCGGAAGCACCGAAAGCGGCATTGCTGTAAAGTTCACGGGGCGACGATTCGTAAATCAACGAAGGCACTGCACGATCGGCGTATCACACCGATCACGAGCAATTTTTGCAACGCGGTGTATACCATGAATGATTATTGCGACAACGCACAGTTTCTGCAATAATACAATTATAAAAATGCACAAAATGAGCTGATGATAAAAAAGGGGGGTCTCAGAGCGCTCCGTCAATACTCAAAAGACATCACGGAGCAGCTGAGAAATACGTACGTATGGAGAGCAAAAGAAAAACCGGGAAGACGGAAACGATCAAAAGACGGAGCACGCGAAAAGAGGGGCAGAAATCCAAGCGCATCGGTGGCATTATTAGCTCGATGTATACGAGGCTGCAGCCGCAGCGAGCCGGTCCAAGT
>JAPYYV010010968.1:0-11039 GCA_030522625.1 Copidosoma aretas | reverse complement strand
AAAAAAAAAAAAAAAAGTTGCTGTGCAGTTCCCTGAGGATTTTTCCCAAGATACGGTAGCCACTCCACCGCCCCTGACTCCCACGGTGGATCTTACTCAACGTCTCCGGACGTCCTTACTCAACCCCGCTGTTGCCGCTCCTCGACGCCCAACACCACCAACTACGCCACCAACTACGCTGACTCCGAAGAGGCGACCAAGGAAGAGGACTCCGATACCCCGCCAGTAAAGCCGGGTAGGGTACTCCCGGCCTTGACAGGTTTTCGACACAGACGCCTAACTTCCGAGGGACATCCCGAACCGTCATCACACGACTCTCACCTCTCTTCACACGCTTCTTGCCATGTTCAAAGCCAACCCTTAGGGGGTGCTTTTAACAAGCTTTATTATGAAAAAATATGACTGACAAAAAATAGTACTTTTCGATACTAGTGTTATAAACTAGTTTTCTTCTCGTGTGGACGTTTGCGCCCGAGCCAAGTGAGGGTGACAAGTTCGCACGAGGAGAAAATCAGTTTATAATACTAGTGCCGAACAATACTTTATGACACAACGTGTTATAAGTTCGATTTCGACACGCCTTTTTTTGCACAGCGTGTCCTAAAATTAATTATCTTATTGTATCTTACTGTGTGAAGAAATATAGGTGAAAAAGTGTAAAGTGAAGTGTTCTGTTATAGTAGTAAGGTGAGCAAAAAGTTGCATATAAGAGCGAAATAATTAAGGAGGTTTGGGAGAAAAGTTGAAAATTTAGAATCGTCTTTAAAAAAATATTATGTTGCTCTACAACACATCAGAAGTGCATATGAATTTTTTCAGATTTTTCGCCAGGGAAATTATTTAGAAAAAAAATGTTGAAAATAGGCAATTTAACACGGGCTCTTAGGGAAGGACGAGATTCAGTCGCCTTTCGGTTAGAATTGCAGTATAATCTAAATTTGTTTGAACAAAAAATAAAGTTTGTACAGATACCTTGGTACGAAAGGAAGATACTCGTAAAAAAAAATCAATCTTTCTCAGGCAATTTTAAGAAATGTTAATTTATTAAGGTTGTAAATACTGAGTTTATTGGCCGCAAGAGGAGGTGCGCGGTAAAGGGGGCCTAGCTGCGCGGGCCGGGGGGACTCCCCGTACTTCGCCCCTCTTAGCGAAACTCCCAAGCCGCCTTAATATGGTTCAGGCCTATGTACGTGAGTTAAGGCGAAGATTGTAAACTAAACCACTCTATGATACTTGTACAAGTAAATTAATAAAATAACTAATTAAGTTATAAGTCCGAAATAAAAAAGTAAAAAAAGTTGCAATATTTGCGAATTTGAGCTATTAAAAAAACAATTAAAAATGGCAAATTTTGTTAAAAAAACTTTTTCTTATTCTTTGACTTACTTCAAACCGAAAAGGAATATTGTAAGCTTTAAAAAAAACCTATTGTTTTCCCGTTAATAATATGATGAGTTAAGAAAATCCCTTTTTTCCAAACATTTGAAATTTTTACGGAAACAGTAGTTTTTAAAAAAAAATTACAAGAGAATTGTTCTGCTTGAAATGAGGCAAGGAAGAAGAAAAAATTTCTATACAAAATTTGCAATTTTAAGTCAATTTGTTTAAATTATTGCAATAAACAAAATACTTACAGACTTTCGGTTTGGTAACCCAGAGATTCGGATTCTACTCACAAAAATGCATAAAAAAACGTCAAGTTACCTAGTGGTGTACCTGATGGCCACAAATATTTCCGCAGCGTCCGGATTATATTACGGTCCTGGATGCTAATACAATCCTAAGTATGGCATGAACCTAGACTAGTTTTTATACGTAGTATGGTCACTTAGAAAAAAAGTATTGAAATAATTCCTAATAGAGACACGTTCCACATAATGTACTTTTACATTACATTGTGATGCTTCTCATCAGCACTATGTTGTCTCATTTATGCCCTACAGTCACTGAAATTAAATCCCAATAAAAAGCAGGTAGTGTTTTGTAAAGTATAGGGGTAGGGTATAGCTGCTCCTGATACTAAGTCATATGCCGACTCTTTACTCTCCTTATCAGAATTTTCGGATCAATTTCTTCACAACACTTTTTTAAGGTGCTAGTTTTTGTTAGAAGCCTGTACAGGTGCTGCTTTTTATGAAAAACTTAAACGAAGCTAGTCAAGGAGCTTATTTTTATAAGAAAACCGGTTTTGCTACTTTTTGTAAAGAGTCTATTATTTGTGCATTTCATATTATTTTTTTGATTAGTGAAAGTTTTTTTTTCTACTTTCTTCCGTTCGCGAGGTATGAGTATTACTAACACTTTTGCACATCATTTTAGCATGGAATTTTAATAATAGTTATTTTATACTGTTTTTGCAGTGATTAGTGGGGCCAGGCACTTTAGACATCTAAGAGTGAATGGGCCAGAATAGTACATTTCCTACCTAGGGCAGAAAATACGACTACCACGCCCGAAGGGCGCGGTTGTTGTATATTTCTGTCCGAGGTAAGGACGACATTTTTTGTACAGAGGGCAGAAAGTGCGAATTTCTGCCCGTGGGCGCATTTTCGGCCCGCTAATCACTTTTTGCCCGAGGGCCGAAAATGATTAGGAGGGCAGAAAGTGCGTCCCGAGGGCAGAAAGGCTCTGCCACACTTTCTGCCATAGGTATGAAAAATAAATTGGATCATGTATACCTGCAGCCAACTTTTTGTTAAGGTAGTACCGTCGCGTCGGTACTTTAATACTGTTAAGGTATCGATGAAACTTAACAAGCTAATAAGTTATGACGTAAAAATAACTCAGTTGAAATTTTGTGGAGCTAGGTTGCTGAAGAGAAAAGTTATAGACACTTTTGTTTTTTAGGTTAAACACGGGTGCTTATGGGAAATCACAAATTTTTACTAATCAAATATTGTAGATTGAGAGACTAATAAATAGTCAGCATCTTTAAACACGTATTTAACGTATATTTTATACAGGTATTCAATTCACGCCATGTTATTTTAGTGCCTTGCACTGGTCCCCATGCGAGGAGGTTAGTTTTAGTCGGTAGTCGGGTGAATCTGACACTCTGTCCGGTCCTTCAGACCGGAGAAGTCTTTAGAAGATTTCCCCTCCTCGCCCCTTCAAAAAAATTTAAAAAAAAAATCCCGCCATGTAAATTACGTATGTAAAACTGAAGTGAATAATAAAGATCAATATTGAATCAAAGCCGTGATATATGTCAGCTTATTTAGGATCATCCATATAGTATAACTACTACTTTAACAAATCTCGAATTGAGTTATGCGTCTTACGCTTACAAATTTCGCCTTCTTAACAGCAAACAAACAACAGAAGAGTCTCATTGCAGAGGATTAAAAAATTAGAATGTACACATTTTTAGATTAATAAATACACCTAGTAAGGGTCGTTTATTTATTCTATTAGTTGGCATGACTTGCCCTTAATGTTGGAGTTGGATGTATTCCGCGATCATTGCCAGTGACCAAGTCGGGTCGGATTTTACATTACCATCGACAAGCAAACTTCCTGTATTTTACTGCCACTGTGTTCCGTAATCCCACTAGTAAAACAAAACAGTGATCTACTCTTAACCCGTATCAAAATCAACGATTGATACTACTTTCTTTGCTGACATAATTACTTCAATCGTTTTGAATGATCAAACGTACGAAAAAATTCTGATATTTTGAAGAGTGTTTTTCATCCCAATAAGTCGTCTGATTTGTTTGCTGGTAGCGGGATTGCGGACAGTGTTCCCGATTGCAGTGAATTGTAAGGCGCGAAATTCAAATGCGCTATATGGGCCAAACCGCAAAAACCAAATTACCTAAATCCCATGCTTCCCACGCAGCAACCCAGGGGACAGCGAGTAACTGATATGTTTAAATAAATTAATGATTACTTAACAACATAACCTTAATCCCAAGCTTCTTAACCCGGTAACCCGAGGGACAACGAGTAAATAATATAATTTTCGAATAAATTATTGATTAAATAACAACATAACCTTAATCCCAAGCTTCTTAACCCAGTAACCCGAGGGACAACGAGTAAATAATATGTTTTAATAAATTATTGATTAAATAACAATATAACATAAATCCCAAGCTTTTTAACCCGGTAACCCGAGGGACAACGAGTAAATAATATAATAATTAAATAAATTAATGATTGAATAACAACATAACATAAATCCGGAGCTTTTTAACCCGGTACTCCGGGGGACAGCGAGTAAATTATATAAAGCTGAAATAAATTATTGATTTAATAACAACATAACCTAAATTCCAAGCTTTTAACGCGGTAACCCGAGGTACAACGAGTAAATAACATAATTTTCAAATAAATTAATGATTAAATAACAACATAACATAAATATCAAGCTTTTTAACTTGGTATCCCGGGGGTCAGCGAGTAAATAATATATTGATGAAATAAATCAATGATTGAATAACAACATAACATGAATACCGAGATTTTTAATTCAGCAACCCGGAGGACAGCGAGTAAAAAATACAATGTTTAAATAAATTAATGAATAAATAACAACATAACATGAATACCGAGATTTTTAATTCGGCAACCCGGAGGACAGCGAGTAAAAAATACAATGTTTAAATAAATTAATGAATAAATAACAACATAACATAAATATCAAGCTTTTTAACTCGGTAACCTGGGGGACAGCGAGTAAATAATATAATGATTAAATAAGTTAATGATTGAATAAGAACATGACATAAGTATCAAGCTTTTTAACTCGGTAACCCGGGGGACAGCAAGTAAAAAATATGTTTGAATAAGTTAATGCTTAAATAACAACATAATTAAAATCCCAAGCTTTTTAACCAATAACCAGAGGGACAGCAAGTTACTAGTATAATGAGTGGATAAATAATTTTCTTGCTGTCCCCCGGATTACTTGTTTAACAAGCTTGGGATTTAGGTTATGATTTTATTTAATCAATAACTTATTTGAACATTATATTATTTACTCGCTGTTTACTGGGTTACCGGGTTAAGAAGCTTGGGATTTAGGTAGTGCTGCTGTTATTCAATAATTTATCTAAACAATATAGTATTTACTCGTTGTCCCCCGGGTTACCAGGTTAAAAAGCTTGGAATTTCGGTTATATAGTTATCCAATCATCAATTCATTTAAACATTATTGTATTTACTTACTGTCCCGCAGGCTGCTGGGTTAAAAATCTTGGGATTTAGGTTATGTAGTTATTTAATCAATGATTTATTTGAACATTGTAATATTTACTCATCGTCCTCCGGGTTACCGGGTTAAGAAGCTTGAGATTTAAGTTATGTTTTTACTAAATCAATAATTTATTCGATTAATATACTATTTACTTGCTGTCCCTTGGGTTACCGGGTTAAGAAGCTTGTGATTTAGGTAATGCTGCTGTTTAATTAATAATTTATTTATTTGTTATTTTATTAACCCGCTGTCCCCTGGGTTTCCGGGTTAAAAAGCTTGGGGTTTCGGTTATGTTGCTATTCAACCATCAATTCATTTAAATATTATATTATCTACTCACTGTTCCCCGGGTCACTGGGTTAAAAATCTTGGGATTTAGGTTATGTTGTTATTTACTCAATAATTTATTCGAATATTATAATATTCACTCGCTGTCCCTCGTGTTACTGGGTTAACAAGTTCGGGATTTAGGTAATGCTGCTGTTTAATCAATCATTTATTTACTTGTTATATTATTAATCCACTTTCTCCCGGGTTACCGGGTTAAAAAGCTTGGGATTTAGGTGGTGCTGTTATTCAATCATTAATTTTTTTTAAACAATATAATATTTACTCACTGTCCCCCGGGTTACCGGGTTAAAAAATTTGGGATTTAGGTTATGTTATTATTTAATCAATTATTTATTCGAACAATATATTATTAACTTGCTGTCCCCTGGGTTACCAGGTTAAGAAGCTTGGGATTTAGGTAATTTGGTTTTTGCGGTTTCACCCATATAGCTTATTTGAATTTCGCGCCTTATAATCCACTGCAATCGGGAACACTATTTGCGGAACACAGCGCTAGTAAAATATAGGAAGTTCGCTTATCGACCCGATGGTAAGATAGAACCCGACCCTACTTGGTTACTGGCGACGATTGCGGAATACAGCCACAGCCTTAAAATTTATGTCGGTAATGTTGATATTTACATTTAATGGTTACTGCATTTTGATGCGATGTTACGATTTACATCAAGTATACTGGAAATAAATTACCAAATCTCGAGGATACGTAAAAATGACAAATATAAATTAAATTGGCATCAGCTGTCTACTGTTTGTTAAGAATTGCAGATAGCTAATGACAACAAAGTATTTGTGCGGTTTTTTCGTATTTCAGTACAGACAATTGAACTTGCTGACTTTTTAATATCTTGGTAATGAGACTTTTTCGTTTGTTTTTATGTATATGACGATTTCCCCGGAGAAAACTCGGTCTGAGGATATTTCAAGAAATAAGATGGGAAATCGTAATTATGAAGATAACCCACCTAGCACCGTACATTTCTGAAACGTTTCAGAAACGTAAATTCTAAAATATTACAACGTTTTCTTGTAGAAGGTGAAAACGTTTCTGAAACGTTTCAGAATACTTCTGTTGTCCGCGAATAGTGAATGCGCTGGAGACTTAATTTAGCATTCCTGAAACATGTCCGAGACGTTTCTAAAAAGTCATTAATTTTAGTGCTGATTATGATAAAAAAAATTATTTTAAATTGGTTAAGCAATAATATAAAAAAAAATCTCGAGACCCGGGACGCCAACTAGAGCATCCCAATTAGAAGGCGAGCACCTCACCTACTTATACAGAGTGAATGACATACAGCCCTGTAACAATTTACGTTATAATATACAATGAGCTACATGTACCATGTACTCTTATTATTTCTGTTATTATTCACAGCTATAATTTCAAATTAATTACTAATAATTGATTTACTTGCTGTCCCTTGACGCTCTCGTGCAGCAGCTCGCCTAGAGTAGGAGATCGTCTTTACTAGGTGGGAGGCAGGGGCGTAGAGCTATGGTTGTGCTGCTCTTCTGTATGCAAAGGAGCATCCACTCCAAATCTCTCTCTGATTTTACGACAAGAAACCATCAAAACAATCATATATTGCATAAGTTTTAGCAAAGTGTATCCGAGAATGTAAGCCTGCACCATATGGTCACATTAATTTTTTATTAAAATAATTCAGACAGTTTGATTCCACTTTACCAATGCCAAAAAAGACTTTATTAAAATAAAACAAAAAATTAAAGTGTAAAGTAACTAAATTCAATCCTCAAAATAAAAATGACACGTCAAAATTTGTATATATTGGTATCTCAGAATTATTATTTATTATTAACTAGATTCTCAAAAGTTTAGTTAGGCCAAATTATTTTCTTCGCTTCCGTTTGCCACATCTAGGGAGTGTACACTGAGAGACCAATTTGTTACAATAAAGATACTATGTTAACTATTAATATACTAACTCAATTCATTAACGTAATATATTAATAGTTAACATAGCATGTTTATAGTGAACAAATTGGTCTCTCAGTGTACGGACTGTATACGGTTACCGGACCCTACGGTTGCCATAACCGGTGCGTACACTCACCAGCTAAAACTTTTGATACTGCCTGTGTGGTGCCAGAAGTAGACCGTAAAAGTAGTTTTCGTCACAAATGTGCATCTCTCCAGGGCGGTCCATGGGCCTGAGGGAAAAATACCATTTTCCGACTTCAGGCACTTTTGCAACCCTGGTACACCCTTGGCAGGAAAAACAGCGTTCGCCACTTCATGGGCATCCGACCTGGAGGGTCTCAACAGTCCCTCGGGCGTTGCTTCGTAAGCGCCCTGGAGAGGTTCGCATTTATGACGAAAACTACTATTTTGGAAAAAGTATGTCTGTATGTCTCTCTCTCTGTGCGCGCGCGCGCGTGCGTGTGTGTGTGTGTGTGTGAGTAATCAGTCATATCTCAGGAAACCATCGGTAGATTTCAATGATTCTGGTCTTAAAATTTTTGTTTTCTCGTCCTTATGGCGGCTCGGAAAAAAAATTAAGTTTTGTACCTTATTGAGGTTTTTATAACAATTTTTATGGTCAAAAAAAATTTAATTTGAATTTCTAAATAGTAACATCCGATAGAGCTTTAAAATAACCCTATTTTACATTTTAAACCATTTTGATACAATATTTTGTTTATTTTTTATTATCGAATTCTTGCAACTTTTAGGGTAAAAAAATTAAAAATCGATGCTTTAATAATTGTATCCCATAGGGCATTTAAACAGCTTCATTTTATAATAAAAAAAAATTTGTTTTACTCTATGCCGTTTTTTTTATTGAAGAAAATCTACAATTTTTTTCTTGAACCAGTCATATCTCAAAAATCCTTTAAATGGTTTTAATGATCTAGGGCTCAAAATGTTTCTTTTTATATCCTTGTATAGGTTTGGAAAAAGATTTGACGTTTAATACCCCATTAAGGTTATAATAGCAATTTTTAATGCTAACTAACGGTTTTTTTGTTTTTGAAGTAAAAAAATTTAAATTTAATTTTATTCACAGTTGTTTTCTAGAGATAATTAAATGGTTCTTTATAATTTAATAATATTTCAGCTACAAGATAGTTATATCCTGCATATGAATTTCAGTAATAAGTTATAATTATTTGAATAATTGTTTTCAACCCAAAAAAATTTTAACAATATTTTTTGTACTATTCGGGTAAAAATGATATTATTTTCGAAATAATTCCACATGGGGCATTAACATAGCTTTTTTTCACGTTTTAAATCATTCTTACATTGTTTCTTTTTCTTTTTTGGTAAATCAATGCAGAAGAATGTTGCTTAAAAGGAAGCTTTGTGCTAATTTATTGGCAGCGGTTTTCACATTATTAAGGGTTAAAAAAATTAGTTTGAATTTCTAAATAGTAATATCTGATAGAGCTTCAAAATAGCTTTCTAGTTTCATTTTAATTAGTTATATTATTTAGTTTTTATTAAAGAAATACTGAGTTTTTTGTGTAAAATCACGCATATTTCTGTAAAATATTGAAGTGTTGCGAGGTGAATAGAATTATTATTAATTTTTTTATTTGTCCTTTTAACTACTTAGGAAACAATGGAGTCTTATACCTTATTAAGGTTTTTCTAACGATTTTTATGGTGAAAAAACCGGTTTTTTACTTTACTAAGGGTTAAAAACAATTTAGTTTGAATTTCTAAATAGTAATACCTGATAGAGCTTTAAAATAGCTTTTTTTTTTATTTGAATCATTTTGATTAGTTATTTTATTTAGTTTTTTTTTTAAGAAATACTCTTTTGTGGAAAATCACTCATTCTTCTGTAAAAAATTGAAGTGTTCTGATGATAATAGTATTTCATTGGATTTTTTTATTTGTCATTTTAACTATTTCGGATAAAAATGGAGTATTATATCTTATTAAGTTTTGTACAAAGATTTTCATGGCTTAAAAACGGCTTTTTTACTTTTTTAAGGGTAAAAGAAGCCTTATGCGAATTTTCAAATAGTAACATACGATAAAGCTTCAAGAAAGTTTCATTTTCCATTTTGAATCATCTTAATAAGTTTTGTTTTTTTTATTTTTATGAAAGAAATACTTAGATTTTTGTAGAAAATCAGGAAATAAGAATTTATTTTTAAATATCATTTCGTTCATGGTTAAATTTGCAGGCGACGCAATACAGTAATTAGTACAGGAATTATACTATAATGACGATCAATTTACAGCTTTTATAACCTATCTACCTCTCTAATACACTGTAACTAAAAATATTGGTGTAAAATTACTACGTGCAGTGTAGAAATAATCCGACGCTCGTTGAATGTAGTGAAATAACTATAATAATGTATAAAATTACAAGCGATTTGAAATAGTACCGTTCGTATGTAGAATTTGATCATCGCGATTTGGATTTTGATAGCTTCAAACGAATATATTTTTATAGAAATGAATTGGTTTTTTTAAATTAGTCATATCTCAGAAACCTAGTGATTTTGATGATCTGGGGCTCAAAATGTTTCTTTTTATGTCCTTTATTGGTTCACAAAACGATTTAACGCTGCATACCCTATCAAAGTTGTTATAACAATTTTTTATGCTGAAAAAACGGTTTTTGCTGTTTTAGCATATACAGATAATTGAATAGCTCTATATAATTCAATAATATTTCAGCTACAACATAGTTATGTTACGTACATCGACTTTTCATTCAAAAAAATTATAACAATATTGTTTGTATTACTTATTCGGGTAAAAATTATAATCTTATTTTTAAAATAATGCCACATTGTAGAGCATAAAAATAGCTTCTTTTGATATTTTAAATCTTTACTATATTTTATTTTATTTTTCGTAGTTAGATAATTGCAGAAAAATTGTGTTGAGGAAGCTTCGTGCTAATTTATTGGCAGCGGATTTTACTTTCTGCCCATGGTACGAAATCTCCAAATCTACTATTGTATATCTTGTAAATGAGGAAAGCCAAAATACATGGCAGTTGTACTTCATATGGTTGTAAATTGTATAAGAGGTATCCAATGAACTCTAGACAAATAGGTAGGATGCTCGCTTAACGATCTGGGTGCACCAGTTTGCGTCCCGGATTCGGTAGTTTTATTTACCATTTTTTTTTAATTTCTCTATTTGTGTAGTCATTTTTCATGAATTTGTTTATATTTAATTAGGTGAAAATAGTTTTTTTCATCAAAATTTGCACTAAATTTAAGTACGATTTCGAAATGTTTCAGTCACTTTCCACAAACTCTGATGTAAATCTCGAACCTATTCATTGTTTAAAGGAACGTTTTTAGATGCTATGAGGCAGTGCTGCCAGACCGTGTAGTAGTTTCACTCATAGTAGAGTATGGCAGAGTAGAGGCTCGTGGCTATTGGCCGGATCCTCTATAGTACAGCTCGTAAGAGTCTCCCAAACCAAACCCCTTTACTCTAGCTCCTCCCACCACCTATAGGTATATATAATCCAAGCCCGTAGGCACA